>JAAXYW010000464.1:0-36912 GCA_036851895.1 Orthonychiurus folsomi | reverse complement strand
GTACTAACGTCTGTGCCGTGCGTGGTCCGATGGATTTGCATCATTTTTCAAGATGTTTTTTTTTAACAAATCGGTTGCAATATTCTTACTACAATTTGAGTTGTCATGTTTTAGCATACAATCAGTAGGATTTTTGACAAACTAGTCAAGCGACCAGTGCGGAAATCCAAAATCAACCCTAGGGAAACCTTCAGGCACTAAAGCACCTGACACCGGGTGTACTCGTACTCGGAATTTCTTTGTGTATGTTTGAATGTCTGAATAAAAACCCTGTTTATTGGTCCAAGCTAACTACTCATTTATTCATGTAACAAGAAGGGACAACCAAAGGACGAACACGTACGTACTATCTGCAAATACACAATTTACTCAGCATGCAAAAAGCTATAGCCCAGACTAATCAGCACGCATCATGTCGACGACTGACTGTACCTTCTCCCATCGTCAAATGTTTATAACCCTCCAGACAAATTCAGTCCACATTAAATGCTGACATGTCGGGAATTCTGACTTTTATAGATGACCGTAGCGTGGATAATGAAAACTCCAGCTGCAATCTGCAATCAAACATTTGGTGGTGTAATTTTTGGCATCAAACCTTATTTTCCTTGTTAAGATTGAGGAAACACTTTGTTAGCCATGAAAAACAATATACAGTAAAATGCAAATCGGTGCAAGAAATCAACTTGGAATCAATATTGCAAAGCTGTGGGTAAATCCATATTGAAAAAATCCCATCCACTCGTTGCATGTAAATACCGTACCGTACGAAATTCAAGCCCATGGGCCTTGCCTTAGCCTAAGAGTCAAATTGTGGTTAATTTGAATTTGAAATGAGTTGGTAGAATCATGAAAGGAGCCACAGAGCATCCGGTTACCGGCTGATCCCTACTCACATGCTCAATAATGAAATCTCATTTAATTCCGTACACGCGGAAGAATCAATATCCCGTATGTATGTACGAATCGTAGCCTTACCAAAATGCCTCATCAACTTCCAATGAACGGTCCGGATTCCCTTTCATCTTGAACCCTTTTAATGTAGACCCAAGAATTCAAAATCAACCGCCTTAAATCCATCAAGGAAGTGAATCCATTTTTTCCCTGAGTATTGATATTAAATTCCCTCATTTAAAATATTCCTAGTCAGTCTTCAGCGCGTGAGCTGTCAGAATACTGCTTTTGCCTTTGGCTTTAAATTTAAATAAATGCCAAGAAATTACATGTACATTTGTATTGAAATTACATCCAGGTAAGTCCTGAACATGGACATTCTATAAGATTCAAAGGTTTTGCTATCAAATCCACTTAAATCGGATCTCCCTGGACACCATTACGTCCCGTCCATCTTATTCGGTGTGGTTTTCGGTCCTCGGGTCTCACTTCTAACAGAATGGTAATTCCCAAGTGCCCGTTACGTACAGCATACATACATACAACCAAGGGTAGAGAAAGAAAATAACGTACGTACGCGTAGTTTGAGAAAAACAAGAGATCCTGGGGTTGCTACGTTAGGAAACTGACTATCTTAAGACAGGCAGGCATGTTGTTTTTCCATCCTAAAAGGAGTTTAGTTCCTCCTTCCCCGTATTCCTTAAATCAATTTCCTTTAAATGAACCAAGACGAGTGTTTTTGGAAAAATCTGTCTTGGTGACTGTGACTTTGGAAAAAAGAAACAACCGCGAACCCCCAGCCACCACTCGTATATGTATGTTACTCCCACAACAACATTTCCTTCATCTTACGACATACGACGGGAAGATGAAGATTGACTACATTAGCGGGTGAAGGGTAGTCAAGAGACAACGACAACACAAAACCGCGACTTTTTACTTACAAAAGTTTTTTTTTCAAATACAAAATCCCTGGCTGCCATCGAGATGTGAAGGCAAAAGGCATTGCGCGACATTTCTGTGTAATCGTGTCACTTTGCACAAGTTTTGCAGGCCTTCTTATAGAAACGTATACAGAAATTTGTAGTACGTACAGTACGTAGGAAATATGTATGTTGGAAGGAGATATACATAGTAGTAGTAGTGGTAGCAGTAGTAGTATAAGTCACCCGTCTTTCCATTGATTTGAGAATTTCACTCAAGAAACCAACAATTCCATTCCGAAGGATCCTTCACGGATCATTTTATCTTTTCAAGACGACGAACGAGCATGACAAAAATCCTCCCATGCTCTGTCATCCACTTCATTCCCACTCAATGTATGTACATTTTACAACGCCAACTATCAAGGAGTCAAGGCTAAACTGCTTCGTCTCATCTTTGAAATTTTAAAATCCTAATAATTTTAAATTGTAAATCCGTACGAACGTGAGTAAATTGTCAAAATTTTAAAATAATTTTCATTTACCATTTGCTCTATAGTGAAATAACAGGATCCTGTTACGCATACGCCATAGTACTCTACACTATGACATAAAAAACTCCCGTCCCGTGTCAAAAGTTTCACAATTATACATTCTGAGCCGTCAGCAGATTTGGCGATGAATGAGAACTTGGCATATTTTATCCATTGAATACGCACGTGTGCAAAGACAAGAATATGGCCATATCCCCCATACTATTTCTATTCATTCCCGTTTATGGTTCCTCAAGCTGCCCACTCTGTTATGAAGGAAAGATACGTACGTACGCTTTTGACTTTGACTTCACACCACCACGTGCACTTTCTCACTTTGCCAAGTCAAAGAATGTAATCTCAATCTCTCACCAAGCTGGAGAAATCCAGACCTTTAAAAATCCTCCATCCATTCCCGCCCTTTAAGCCAAAGCCACCTTTGAATTTTCCTTTACTTCGTCCCGTGCCATGTGCAATCCTTCGTCCGTGTGCCCAGCTGTGAGCTTTTTTGCATTTTCATTGTCAAATGAAAATAATTATGCCATTCCATCCATCCCTGACACGATGACTTCGTCGTCGTACGAAAAACTCCTTCACTTTCTCAAATCCTACCCATATGTTTTATTTGAATGCATGCATTCAAGAGATCCCTTGGAATCCTCGTGAGTGAATTTAAATTTGAATGGAAAGGTGTGTGTTTTTTTATGCTGAACTGGCAAGGGAAAAGCAAAGGGTTTATTTTGTGACTCGAATTCTCAAATTGACTTCGTCATTCTCCTACCTATGCATGCCTTTTGCCTTGCTCCCGTGGATTGGACTATATTGAATTAAAAGAGATTCTCGACTGACTCCTACTTCCCGCGCTCTTGATTTTAAAATAATTGTATTGGCATGGGATGCATGCATGGTGACTTTGTATGGGTTTTTGACTTTATAACAAAGTGAGTTGTCTTTTTCCATGATTTGGAGTAGCGGTGGCATGGCATGGTGATGAAATACAAAGACCACGACGGGATTTTTTGGGTACCTTTTCCATTCTTTTGAATTCAAATTTACCTTTACAAAAAACTAGGACTGAAACGTACTGACTTCTTCACCAGAAAATCATTCTAAGGGAAATCTTGCATGGGCGGATTTTGTTAGTGGGTAAGTTAAGTAGGCTACGTGGATCTTTAGAAAAATCCATTTTAAATAACATGTGTGTGGAGGTTTACGAGGAGCACGGCACTGGTGCTGCTGCTACACATTTAATTGTTCCAATTGTAATTTTCCCGTCGGGGTAGGAAAAAAAACGACTTTGTAAATTGATGCACAGCTTGATAGAGATCTTAAAGGAGTGAGGGGATGGATGGATGCCTTAAGGATAAGAAATCCAAAGGAGTATGTGTGTAAGTACGTACATCCAATGCAAGAGTCCCCTTCGTACTTCCCACCATTGTCAATTTGGTTGGAGGCTTGGAAGCAGCCTATGTAACTTGTGTTATGTTGGGCACAATTAGAGTTTGAGTTGGCCAACTGTCTTTAAGATAACGTGGAACCGCACAGGGAAACTGTACGTAAGCTTTAATTTATAGGAAAATCTAAATGACAAGCAATGCTCAATGCCATGCTGAGCCACAATTATTTTATTTGGAGAAGCACTACTGAAAATCTGGGAGTTGGATGTATACGTACGCTTACGCTACGAGGATTTACACTCCATAGTAGTGTTTTTTATGGTTTCCTTAAGATTTACTGTCTGTATAAAAAGGGTAAAAGTCTCAAGGTAAAGGATTCCACGATATGTCCACGAAGGAATAATATATAGCATTTTACATTTGGCTTTGCAGTATTTTGTATGTACAAACTACGAAGGCATCACACACAACACATGGAGATGGAGAAAAATACCTTTACCCGATGCGACAAACCCCACAAATCCCGCTTCGGTACTTTCAAAAGGCATAACTAGAATAAACAAGACTGTAAAACAAAAATAGTGCCGTTCTAGCCGTGAAACACTAACTTCAGATTTTTTTTTGTAAGGTACAGCTTACAGCACACACACATTCAGAAAAAAATCATTCAGTGGAATTTACTTTTTCAATTCCGAAGCTTTAACCCAGGCGAGACGGACCACGACCAGATTTTTCGCAAATAGAGATTTCAGCAAAGAAAAATTTACATCCCCCCATTTTTATGTTCAGGCAATAATATCTGGTTAGAAAAATATGGGGCTTTAAAATCCAAATAAAAAATAACATGAGGAGAAGCATATATATACCCATACATACGCTTCCATGCCATGCAACAAAGTTTACATCTTCTCCATTCCCCATGGGTCTTTAAAAACCCGGAGGTTGTTTCCTTATGCTTGTGCATGCATTGCAAAAGATTTACTAACAACCAAAATTAGACCCGCTGGGTTGTCCCCGTCAGTCCAAATTCCAAAACTGCCCAAAAAATAAAAACTTTTGTTGTGTACGTTGTACGTACGTACGTATTCCCTATAATTTAAGAGGAAACGAGGGAATGGCGGTGCCAGTTGTGATAAAAGTGACGAATTCCCTCCTGAACACTTCCAAACCAAGTTTTGTTTCAAATTTCACGTCGTAAATCTTTGGGTCCTTTTCTCATAGTAAAAAGGGACCATAGGACGCGCCTTGTGTTTTGGGAAAGACAAAACGGCCGAAGGCAAAACTAGCCCCTTCTTCCCTTTGTTTTCTTCAATCCTTTCCAACTCCCTACAAAATATGTAGTATTTCAAACCTCCGATATCTCTTATGCTATGGAAATTAGATACCTTGACTAGGTCGGTCGCATCGTGTCACGTCCGTCAAGTCTTTCATAACATATTTTCTAGTTGGCCAATTCCTTGGTTTATGGTAACCAAAGATAAGGGATATATATATATACATATCTATGTACCTAACATTTAAAAGCTGCGCCCGCCGATGACACTGATGACTTTGAGACAATGGAGGGCGCCATTTAACGCCACAACACAAAAGATTTCTGCAATGTGAACTCAAAATGTTGTACAATAGCATAATTTGATCTTTTCGTCAATGAATGGGAACTGGGAGCCGTTCAAGTGTCATACGACGACGACTGTTCTTAAGATAACATTTTGCGAGGAGCCGCGCGTGGTGTCGTACCGACCAACTTATTTAATATACGTGACGCTGACACGTCAGTGTGTCTTTGTCCACGCCGACAATGCCCTACAAATAAATGGGAGTGCGTACGCGTACGTTACGTACGGAATGGGTAGTGGTAGATGACACTGCAAATTGTGAAGCGTCACAAAATGATATGAAGGGGAAAAAATCTGAGTTAGTTGACGACAAAGGAGGCCGAAGAAATTAAACTACCCATAAATTACAGGACGCGGTTAGATAACTGTGCTAAAAATCATTACAGGAATGACTCCGTACCCATGCATGGAATGACCACCCAAAAAATGTATGCACGTAATGTACCAGATGTGTGTTTGATATGGAACAATGGCGGGAAAAATTCTTATTTTAAAATCCTAGCATTCTATAAAACATCTGGTTGAAATTTGCAAGATAGTACAAGTACAAAGATTGCAAAAATTCTTGATACACAATGCTAACGCACGGATAAGCATGACCCGGGTTTGCATTTCATGTCTTTGTCAAATCCATGGATCCACCGGTGAAGTGGAAGGATACAAAAGTACAAAACCCGGGGAATTTCAAAAAGTTTCATTCTCCCCTTTGAATTTCCCATACCCAGAAATGTCAAACCTGGGAATCTCTTTGAGGGAAGGGAAGCCGATGACAATATCCTTCCTTGGGTTTTTCATGCATAATCTCCCAACTCCACAGACTGTGACACCTAAAGGTCTCCCCCTTATATTTCGCGGGCTTTTCTAATGAGATTCGAGGGAAAAGGGGTCGGATCCTCATAGGCAGTCAGCTTGAAAAGTTCCCATGCAACGATTTGTCATCCCCACCCACTTCCTTGGCGTCTCTCCCTCCAAAGAACCGAAACAAAACCCGCCCCATGAACTTGTCTTTAGGAAATCTACCTATGTATACGAGCGACCAGTGCATGTAATGGACCTCAACGACATTTTCTTCCCTCATTGGATCCAAGATGCCTTCTTCACTCAACGAAGATGTGGCCCTTTTCGTCCACTTCATCAACCACAAACACAAGTCCATTCAATCATACGATCTACAAAGTGGTGAAGGCCGAGACGAGTGAGCGAGCAGCTACTCTTAAGAGGGCAGGCCACGGCCACACCGAGAAGAAGAAAAAAAAACTTTTGTTCATGTCATCCTATTACTCAACCCACAAAGAAAAACTTTGTGGAAGCTCTACTCCATTTCCCACCTAATATTCAATCCTAACCAATGGACCGCTAAAAGTCAACTCCTCCTNAGCTACTCTTAAGAGAGCAGGCCACGGCCACACCGAGAAGAAGAAAAAAAAACTTTTGTTCATGTCATCCTATTACTCAACCCACAAAGAAAAACTTTGTGGAAGCTCTACTCCATTTCCCACCTAATATTCAATCCTAACCAATGGACCGCTAAAAGTCAACTCCTCCTGATGAGATGAGGATATGGTAGGAATAATATTGTCATTTTGAGGGATCCGCGCGGAATGGCGATGGGCGTCCATTTTTCTGCCACCGACCCATCAAAAACAATTCCCTATCGTCTCATTACATTACATTGTATACAATAGCAATCCATTAGGCAAAGGAATCTAACTTTCTCAAGCAAATGCAAAAATACGTACGGACGGAGATTTCCTTTGTTCTTTAATTAATTTACGAAATTGACCGCGAAATTTGAAGTTTGTATGTATGTCTGCGCCACGCGCGCGACTTTCACCTTCTGAAATGACTTTCTCCGCCTTGGTTACTTTCAGCACGGCATTTTGACGGACACGGACTCTGAATCCCTACACCATTTCATTTCACCATCCTTTGGAATTGCTCCTTTAGGAATGAAAATGTTGTCCATTTGTGACTCAAGGAAGCTATGGAAAGAGCCTCTACAATAATATAATATTATTACTAGCCTTACTACTTCTACTACTACTACTACGAAGGTGGTAAGTCATCCACAGCCAGTCAAGCCAAGGGAAAGGATATATCCGTATGTACGATGACGCCCGCCGTTTTTATGAGTCTTCCCTCTCATCCATATCTCTTCAAAATCCACTCTCTCACTTCAACACGAGCACTTCAACTCTCAAGTGTAATAGATCATGATACGACTATTTTCATTGGAGGGTACGAAGAGGCAAGGGCTCCGGTCATTCCATTCCATTTTCCATTATGTTGAATTACCATTCTTCCTTTCCCTGGGTCTGAGTCAAACACTCCATTTATTCCCAACCATCCTTGACCATCCCAACGCAACGTGGATTCTCCTCTCTCCCCTTCCAACAAACCTCACAAACAGAACACAAGGAAAAGCATCATCATCATCATCAGTCTCCGTCTCAATGTACGTACGTATGTATGTATGTATGTACCTATACGTAACGTCAACATGATCCACCGCCAAGTACGTACGTTCAGGCCTGTGGTGCTAATGCTTGAAAAAATAACCGAGTCCATCAAAAAAATACTCTTTAACCAATTTATCTTTCACCCTAGCTTGGCTAGAAATGCCTCCCTCAAAAGTGGTACGTACGTAGGTTGCGCAACGCTGTAATAAATGAAGCTAATCAGTTGGATATCGATTCTTGCCACACTCGCATGTACGTACGTAACGTGGGAAAACAATTCAATTTGAAAATGGCGTGAATCTGGTAGAATTTCATCATATTTTTATTTATTAAGAAAAAAAATAGTCAACTTTCGTCAAAATCTATAATTTTTACACAAAAATCTTTATGGCGTGCCAATAGAATGCCAAATTTCAGTTGTTTTCGTTTAATTTTACAAGAATTGAGTGGTTATTTCAAATTTTTGAATTTCTCAGAGAAATGCAGCACATGGGAGAAGGAGGCAAGATGGAAAGTGTAACATCAGGGTGCTTAAGAATAGCACGGATAAAAAATATTGAAGGATGACGACAGACAATACATTGCCTTTCCCGCCTCCTCTACGACGAGTTGAGAAATGGCTGGGCTGTTCCCCCTACGTAACGTGTCCCACTTTGATGGAAAGAAGGTTGGCGGGTGTTTTCCATTCCTTCCCCGCAGTCCTCGAAAAAAGAGTTGCAAAAGACAAAGTTTGAGATAAAAATAATGGGGTCCCCCCTTTTTGGGTGCATCCATGCAAAGAGAATTCCTTTTTCCCGCCAACAAATAACCAAAAGACTCCACCATTCCCCTGTTCATCAATACAACTGAATTTCCAGTCCCACCCGTACATTGGAATTCTATCCCCCCCACAACTCTTTTCACCAAAACCATACACAGTCCTTGACTTCCATGTCCAACTTTCCCGCCTTTTATCACAAACGGCCGGGGACTCGTTCAGAAAAAAACCCTAAAAATCCATTACTCAGCGTACGTACCCATACACGGCACGGCACCCAAACTTGAAGACATTGAATTGTCTCCCAACCACTTTCTCCTTCCATCCACTACTGTCTCTTCCCCCCAACCTTTCAAGTGTTGATTGATTCAATGCAGTATGTACTACTCACGTATCCAATGTGACTTCCTCCCATTGCCATATCACCCAAAGAACAAAACGCCCGGGAAAGTACAAAGTTTTTTTACCTTTATTTCCAAGCCTGAGAAGGTCATACTTTTTTTTTACACTTTCCCGGGTGTGGTGCCTCAGGGAAATAGTATGTAGGGAAAACCCTTGCCATGGAATTTCTACCTTTAGTTTAGTTTGTAGTTTATTTGATCAACTTCCTCTTTCCATTGCGTCAGCCCAGCCCGGCCCAGCCAAGTAACGTGGGATGGGACAACTTTTACCTCGTGCCAAAATAAGAGATTGACGGAAGTGAAAGTGACGTCCTTTCTTCCTTGCACTGCATTAGCTTTCTCCTCTCAGGATTTTGAACAACTTTTCTAACTTTTCCAATTCGCGGGTTTGAGACTCACCACGCGGCAACCATCCATACATTTATAAACCCTTTCCCTTGCTTAGAGGCAGAAAATCTTGTATTCTTACGTACGTACGTAAAGCTTTGCTACGTATGTACAAGTTAAGGCCTAGGCTTGACTTGACTGGTTCAGATTTGCCTACGCACATGGCCCATGGCCCTAACAGCTTAATTATCGAAACAATAAACACAGAAACGGAACAAAGACATTATGTTAGGTTCCCGTGTGTGTTCAGAGGAGGGGGGAAATTCACTTCAGGATTTCGAGTTCATTAGTAATTTCAGGATAGCTTGGTTATGGGCCTACTACAAACCAGAGTGAACAAAACAAAACTTGTCCTCGTCCACCGACCAAGTACTGTAATTGACCGTATGCTCACACGTTACATTTATAAACCCTTTCCCTTGCTTAGAGGCAGAAAATCTTGTATTCTTACGTACGTACGTATAGCTTTGCTACGTATGTACAAGTTAGGGCCTAGGCTTGACTTGACTGGTTCAGATTTGCCTACGCACATGGCCCATGGCCCTAACAGCTTAATTATCGAAACAATAAACACAGGAACGAAACAAAGACATTATGTTAGGTTCCCGTGTGTGTTAAGAGGAGGGGGGAAATTCACTTCTGGATTTTGAGTTCATTAGTAATTTCAGGATAGCTTGGTTATGGGCCTACTACAAACCAGAGTGAACAAAACAAAACTTGTCCTCGTCCACCGACCAAGTACTGTAATTGACCATATGCTCACACGTTATTGGGTGAGGAGAATGAGGGTTGGCCTCGGCCCCTTGTACAGTAAATGGATGAAAGTTGGTGAGTCCCACTCAATAATATAACACCTGTTCCACTCAACGTTTAACAAAACACCGAGTTTCGGTTTCATTCTATATTGTAGGCTGTGTATGTATGTGGACAAAGCCGATGAAAGAACTTCATTTTGAAAGGAATGGATTTGCTATTACAACGAGGTTAGTGTTGTGGGAAACGTATTAGGCCAAAACTAAAATAGTTTTTAAGTCCAAACTTCAAACTAAAATGGAACAAATTTTCCTAGCATTTTTTTTCAAACTTTCGTCCGTGCAATTTGCTTAAAATTAACCAAATGGGAAAAAAAATAAGTTCCCGGGCAAGGGGGTATGGCATGGGAGTTAGTTCATTCGGAATTAAAATCACAACACTTTTCATAACGTATTAGGTCAAAACTAAAATAGTTTTTAAGTCCAAACTTCAAACTAAAATGGAACAAATTTTCCTAGCATTTTTTTTCAAACTTTCGTCCGTGCAATTTGCTTAAAATTAACCAAATGGAAAAAAAATAAGTTCCCGGGCAAGGGGGTATGGCATGGGAGTTATTTCATTCGGAATTAAAATCACAACACTTTTCAACTTTTTTGAAGGGATGAATTTTTCGCATCAGTCAATTGCTTTTCCTTTGAGGAAACTTGTATCCAACTTTTCCTGTATGCTATGCATACTACTTAATACTTAATGCGAGGATTTTCAAAGCCACATTACATTACGGCGTACAAACTAACATGTACAAACGATGGGATATGCCATTCGTTGTTTCACTTATTAATTTCCCCGTACGTACGTACATATGCATGGGATGAGGGGTGAACGCCTTCACCTTCCTAATGAATTCTTATTATGAAGTGGCACGCCAAGGTTTTAAGACTCCGTAAATTCTTACACCTTAATGTAATGGTAGTGCTTCAAGTCAATCCTTTAGACCCTCATCCCGAACCACTCCCGGATGAAATGACCATGGAATGGAACACCAAATACAAATGATTTATGCAAGGACATGACATGCCATTAAGTCCTGTCTTAGTCTTAAGATCTCTGTAGCTCCGTAGTAATACTTCACCCATTTGGATTTCCCCACCCCCTTCACAAATAACGAAGGAAAACATTTTCAAGTGTGTATTGTGTGGCTGCATGTACTCGCACTGTTTGCAATTAATTAATTTCTGTTTCATAATGCATTTGTATTGCAGACCATGTTCATGTACTATGTAGTAGTAATATGCTTAATATCCCTACACAATACTAATGTTGCATGCAAAAACCAACAAAATTTTTAAAAAAATATCTCTCTTACCTGCTGCATTTTTTCAAAATCCAACCAAGGGCGTTGGATGTGGCGTGGATTATGATGGCGATGGCGCTTGCGCGTAGTCGACTCTCGTCCACTCCGTGAGCTTCTTCCAGTCGGAATTCCAGGTGAAGGGGTTGTCGTCTCAAGGAGTTGAGATCGTAGTCCTCCATCCCTCTCCGTTTCCCCGACGACACCCGCACCAGTCGTCGTCGTCGTCCCATTTTGAGAATTCCCGCCAATACCACCACCAATGAGCTGCTGATTGTGATTTTGAAGTCCATGGCCATGATGGAAATGGGTGTGGGTGTCACCATTTTGGTCACAGCGTCTCAGGCCACGGAAAACTCCACCGGAACTTCCAACGGGTCCACTACGTGGTCCAGGAGCCGCTTCACCTGCTGCACCCGAAAAAAGGAATAGTTTTGGGGGTGGAGATTGGGAGCGACTTGGTTTGTGGGCATTTACAGGAGGTGAGGTACAGAATTCAACGGGGGTGGATAGAGGGCGAAGTAAGCCCTGGACTTCATCATCGGAACTTGAAGTACTTTCCACGCTGAGACGATTACTTGCAACTTGTGACCATTTACGTTTATTTTCTGTTCCTGGCCCACGAACTTCATCATCTCCGAGGAGAGCGTCTGTGTCTTCTGTGTGTTGAAGATTTTGGTAGCTGCTGTTGATGACCTCAAGCTCTTCTTCTGAGGAGTGATGGTCGTAGGCGTGATCGGAGTCACTCGGGAGGGCGGAGTCAATGTACTGACTGCTTGCGGAATCTCGACCTCCGAAAAGCATCATGTGTTCCGAGTTGGGCTCCTCACAGCTGGCAGAGCGTGGTAAGGGAAAAGCGGAGATTCGGCTAGGACCCCATTCACACTCCTCTTCGTATTCCATTGCTGTAAATCACAAAAAATAGGCAAAATATATAAATTTTTGCTTATTAATGTCAATATTTCCTATGTAATACTTTTATAATCCTCTCTAGTAGTTAGGCAGGCAAAGATTTAGCATGCTACCACAGGCAAGATCATGACCCAGCCCAGTTTGAGTGTCATGCTGTGTGTGTAACGTAGGTATATTTTTTAGGTACCTAAAAACAAATACCTAAAAAAGTAGTCATTCGTCGTCGTCATGTTGTAAGATTCATTACCTAATCATAAAAAATAGGCAAAATATATAAATTTTTGCTTATTAATGTCAATATTTCCTATGTAATACTTTTATAATCCTCTCTAGTAGCGCGCGGCAAAGATTTAGCATGCTACCACAGGCAAGATCATGACCCAGCCCAGTTTGAGTGTCATGCTGTGTATGTAACGTAGGTATATTTTTTAGGTACCTAAAAACAAATACCTAAAAAAGTAGTCATTCGTCGTCGTCATGTTGTAAGATTCATTACCCAAGATGAACGTCAAGAAAGTCAAAGGAGCCAAGGATTCAGACGGAGGGGATTCATTATCACGCTGCGGTAAATACAGGACAATGAATGTCAAGGAATCCAAGGGTACTGAGTTACAGTAGCCACTGCCACTGCTTACTCCAAAGGAGTCCCTCCTACTTGATATGTCCGTGTCCATGAGTTTACTCACACTACACTCAAACTAATACTACTCTACTCCACAATCTTATACATCTGAAGTTAGTATTTCATGTATGACAGAACAGAGTTTCCCCTTCAGGCATCCCCCCAGCCACTTGTTTTGAATTACGCGCTATGAGTTCTGAGAACCCTTCTGGATTTTATTACAATCGTACGTGAAATCAGAGCAGCGGGGATATCAGGGAGGGAAGGATTTTATTTTTACGAGGATTTCCCAAGGACCCCTGAATCTTCAAAATAAAATCCAAGATTTTTATTTTATGTTTGAAGGGGAAAAGGAAGGACCGACCAGTTGGATTTGGATGCCTTGAAGCTAGTCCTATTTCATGCATGCATGCGTGCATAGTGCGTGTATGCGTGTACATGAATTTTATGTACAAGGACGCCTGGTGCGGCGCGGCTTCCCTGACCTTTTCGTTCCCCACGTCAATGTCGGCCGTCGTCATCCCGTTTAGCAATAAAAAATCAATTATTTCTAGCAGTTGACAACCCTTCTTTCCCACATGTGTGTTTGACAAGTTGACGCTTTCAAAAACTTGGATCCAAATTTATGATTGAAGACTCCATGACTAAGGATCAGAATATCCCCTCATTTCCATGCAAAAAAAATCAATGCTTATCATTCCATTTTTATGGCATGGATCGCCTAATAATTTTGACCAAAAAACAGCACAAATTGCAAATTCAAATGCATCACAAATTGCAAGTTTAAGCCTGATTTTGACCAAAAACAATGTAAAATCAAAATTCAACTCTAATTTTGAAAAACAACGTGATACGTGATATTCAAATGTGCTCTCAATTTAGTTGGAACACGTGTTCAACTTAATAAAAAAAATCCTCCTCAGATTCATTTGGCAAAACAAGTCAAGACAAAACGGTGGCAGGTTCCAAAAACGCGACGGAAGAAATGGTGGCGGCAGCAAAGAAGAAGCAGCAGCCACTAAAACTTGGTTACTTAATTCAAGTTTTATCTTCTTCGGCTCCAAAGGGGAAAGATGAAGGACGCAGTGAGAGATTCCTTGCTAATGACCCTAGGTCCCCCTCCCTCCTTCCCTCTCACCTTGGAAAGAATTGAAGTCTCATTCGGGAAACTTTGTAAAACGATGGAAGAACAAACGAACGTGAGGAATTTTTTTTTGAAGGATCCAAAGTCTTCCATCAAATCCAACCCGCGTACATAGACAAAACTATTAAGTTAATATGAGGACCGAAGGGAAAAAGATCCAAAAAGAAGCAAAGAGTTAATACACATGCGTAGTCAAATATAATAGAGATCGTGTGGACCCCCACCCTGTGCACATTTACATTTTGACTTTGACTTGGGCAAGTGAAAAAAAAATTTACACCACAAAATCCTTCCTTATGTATATTCCCTTGGAGCCAAATGCTTAAACCTTCGTTTCGCAGTAGGAATGTTTCAAAAAATCCCCTGCCATCACATGATTAGCTTGAGATTTTGAACAATGGGGCCAACTGGAATTGTTTTCACGCATAGCACATTTCCTTTTCTTGCATAATTCACATGGATGGCCGCGAATACATACAACATACATAGACTTGGCACAGAGCGGATAATTTCCTATTCGAAAATTTTTTGAATGGGGGGAGCCAGATCCTTTTTTTAAAAAAATTAGTGGATGAATGCATGGATGATGATTATAATGACCCAACACAATGTAACGTGCATCACTACACATCATATATAATGGCTAGGCCGCTCCTGGACATTTAAGAAGAAGAAAAAAAAACACTTGAGAAATTCTCGCAAATTTTTTTGTATGACACGTATGTATGTACGAACGCGTACGCACGCTAAAACCCCCTCAGCAGAATTATTCTCATCATTATTATTTAAATGTGGTTGAGTTTTTTTTTGGGAATGGAGCAAGTCGAGCGAGGGATGAATAAGTTTTGCCCCCTAGCTGTTTCCACGCATCGCGGCGTGTTATAATTTTGTATAATGTCATGTAAGTAATTTCAATTTCTCAAGAACCCATTTGTGCCGCAGCAGCAAGGGTCGAACTTTGCCGTCAAAAGCTTGCGTCTGAGTCTGCGCCTGCGTACCTCCTCCACTTTTTTCCCCCTAATCTTATCCCCATTTACTTTAACTTTGGTTTTGGCCAGTAATTACACACACAAAGCGACGTCACCCCGGACGCTTTCATCAAATGTCAAATTCCCACTAAAAAAGAACAGAGCAAAAAAAAAATACATCCCGGCTGAAGATGAACCCTTTTGATGGACGTACGTACCGTACATGTAATGCACGTACTACAATATACAATAGAATGATTCACAAGTCACGCCAACAACTATGTAAACGACTACGTAAGTTTTCACCTTAAAATTTTTATTCGGGTGTCTCGACCACTTTGAGAAGTATTTTTTTTTTGTCTAGTCGGGCCGGTAACTCCATTTATAATGTAATACGGCGCATGGTGGTGCGGTAGCCTTTAAAAAAAGCCGGAGGGACTTCATCATTAATACATTAGCACACAATTCCTCCCCCTACCATTTTCCAATTCCAAGAAAAATGAGGAAATAAATGCAACATTTTAATGTTGAACATGGAACCAAATTATCACGCCTTTTACATACAAATAAGATCCTAATCTGTTACATGCAAAAAGTGCTTGCAGCGTCGCTGTACGTACGTACTTACATTTCAAGTGGTCATCAAAGCATTTAATACGGATTCACGAGCACGATCACGCATACACAACGGGTCTAACAAAATGGTAATTACTCTTCCTCCAAATCCACGTTGTTACATAGGACGTAGGGGCTGAAAGAGAACACGGTACGGCAAAGGCAAATTTAAACGAAGAAGCAGAAGAGGAGGGGAGAGTAGAAACTCGGACGGAATTGAACTCGATTCCTTGTCATGAAAATTACATTTAATTTAAAAGTATAATTGTATCCGGGTGGATAACAAATCGTTTTTTGGCTCTTGGAGAGCTCCCCGGTTTTGTATGGTTTCTGGGAATTACAAATTTCCCTTTCCAACAATGCAAGGAGTGTATTTATCCTGTCCGTAAGATTAATCTCTTCCCCAAACCACGTACGTACGTACGGATGGACGCGACGTATATGTACTTTAAGGCTATGTCTAATATCACATAGCCATTGCCATGTTATACTTACGAGTAGAGTAGACAGACGCCTTGATATCCACACATTTTCTTTACGTACTAAGATTCTTTTTACTCCAAAACCCATAAGATCTTGAAGAATTCTTCATTTTCAAATTCAATATTGCAGAAAATACATATCAAACTGTCAAATTTAACACACCTCACCCATCTAAATTCACATTCCAATTTTTTAATTAATGAAAATTACAGCTTGGAAATCTCAACACAAGGACAGAGAAATTCGACTTTCTCCTTCACTACTTCATGTACAGAAGCCCACATAGCCGCATATGTACATTTAATTCCAAGTTCCGTCCGTGGTATGGGACATAGCAAAGCAAAGGATTTCATCGATTTGTCTCGTTGAATATCCTGGCAGTCAAATCACTTAGGAAAGCCTCACCGTCGTCGTCGACAGAACAGAACGAAGGAACACAACTCATGTCTATTCATTTTCTCTTCCTGACAAATTATGGGGACCCATTCCTTGCTTGCCTTGCCTAAACCCTCACTAGCATAGCGCAGCAGCTCCTTTCCCTTATTCTGTTTCTAATTAGAGCCAAAACTTCCCTTTCCTTCTGTCAAATTCAATTCATTCACTTCGGCGCGGAGGCAGCAGCGTGATGACAGCTGACTCGCTTGTCTCATTTCCCTATGGCAATGGCCATGCCTTATGGCAGGCGTCGCCGTCGTCGTCGTCGTCATCCATGTATTTGTATGGCCGGCCGGCAGAAGATTTGCCGCATTTTTTTCTTCTTCAAAAACCAAAAACCTTCATCAATTTTTTTTCCGTACGTGAAGCAAAACCATCTTCAAAAAGTCATGAGAAGGGGAAGGACGAAGAAAATAGTGAATTAGGATAGCGCGGGTTTAGATCCGGGCATCCTAAGAGCCAATCCATCATGACATGGGCACTAAGGTGGATCCGTAACCGAAAAAACTAGAAAAATCGGAGACAAGGAAAAACCTGTGTGGCTTCCCTTAGTACAGACGAGACGGGAAAGGAGCAGATGCTTGGCTATATTTAGTTATAAATTGCTATTAGGCCAGCATCCCGCAGAGTTTGAACTCCTTTTTCCAGGCAAAGAAGAGCCAAAGAAAATCTGTTCTTCTCCGCTCTTCTTCTTTTTTACTGAACAAACTACTAAAGAAGAGATCCAGAAAAAGGCCTGCCTGCCATAAAAGGCCTGCCTGCCAACTCCCGCCCGCCTCTGTCAATAATATACATGTTGTATGGCTCGTGTGGCCCTTCATTCCCCATTCCCACTATATTTTGATGACGTACTGTACGTAGTAAGTTTTCCTTTGAAGGACTCACTACACATCCAGTAGGAGGGGGACAACAAATAGAATAGATAGGAGCAGGGTTTCCCTTTGTTCAAATCTGAAGTGAATCCCATCCATTGAAGGAAGTGCGGCCTTAATAATCCTTCACCGTCGTCGTCCTAATTTCAAAACGGGTTTTCTCCTTGTCTCTTTTCACTCATATCAGCAGCTTTACTCATGGAAGATTAGGGATGGAGTACCCACTTGGTTCCGTTGGTGCGTGCGCGCATGCGTGGCGTCGAACAAACCCTTTGGACCATCATTAGAGCTCAAAACTAGGAATCATTTCATTTTTGAAGGCACCAAACCAGGGAAAAATGTAATATCAGGCCTTTAAAAGCTTTTCCTTCTTCCTTACTGAAAGGGTCAAGGTCAAAAGGACCAGAGTCATAAATTCGACTCACTGCCAGTGCCTACCCTTTCCCGGGGTTCTTGGAAAAAGCCAGGCTTTTGAAATATGGCAAAGTCATCCGAGCAAAACGAAAGAGGAACCAGATGATGAGGAGGACTTCTAAAGTATGGCAGGCAAGGCCCTCCAGTCAAAGTCGCGGTACATTTAAAATCATTAAAACTTTTCAATTAAATTTTTGAATGCACCGGGAAGCTTTGAATACCTTTTTGTGGGGTAGTGTGAGTGTTTTGTAGCTTTCCGCTTTCCAAGTCATAAAAATATATCATATTCCTACTGCTTTGTACGTACGTACGGAACAACTATGTTTGAGGGGAATTGAATGGAGGAGCCCTTAAGGTTCATTCTCATAGCCCCTCAACCTATGTAATTTTGGTACTACACATGGCCATGCCATACTTACTCAAGTCGTTTACGACACAGCACGGCCAATTCTTTGACATGAATGAACTGTACGTACGTGTACGTGCGTATTGCACATGCGCAGGATCCTCATGGATTTTTGTGAATGATCCTATCCTCCCTTATGCCTGCCACTGTTATTTAGGCCAGAAGTTTAAGTACCCGCCAGTTTGAAGGTTTAAGGGGCCAACAAACAACACATGGCAGGAATTACCGGAACTTGGCGTGCCGTGGATTTCTACGGAAAAAGGTTTGCGGATGACGCAATGGTGCATAACACAATGTACAGGATAAGGTGCTCTTCCATGCCTGCCATACTGACATTTCTCACATCCGTAATTCAATATTCCGTGTAAACACTAGGGCTAGGGTCGGACCAGCAAGCTAAGATATGGAAAACTCCCAATTACGGACGACTATCCATGGTACGTATAGTAAATTGCATGTGTAGCCGCATACAGTACATAGTACATACACCTTATTTCCTCAAAGGATGATATTTTCTCTCTTCAAATTCCATTAGACTGATTATGAGAAGAAAAGGGGGGGAAAAATTTAAATACAAAAAGGAATAATAAAACGTGCGATGAACGTGGAGCGGGGGAGGATGGAATATAATATAATACAAAAATACGAAAGAACCAACCAAATATCTCTTGAAGTAAATAGTAATTTAAATACAAAAATGAATAATAAAACGTGCGATGAACGTGGAGCGGGGGAGGATGGAATATAATATAATACAAAAATACGAAAGAACCAACCAAATATCTCTTGAAGTAAATAGCATCTTATGTCACTTTAATGTTTCATTCACATCCTTTACATTAGGGAAGCCACCGGTCGACGCGAGGCTTCAGTTTCACGCCCCCTTATCTCACTCCCCCCTTTTTCTTTATGATACGGACGTACGCATAAGTACATATTCCGTAGTACTCCATTTGTAAATGGAGGAGCGATAAGCGTAAGCGTACGCATAAAGCGCGTAGAATTTTTAAAAAAACGCGCCTAACCGAATTTCTAGTTGAAGTTGTATGCGAGTGAATATGTACGCACGTTACGTACGTGGAACTCAATATTAGTAATGAGACTGGAAATGGGGAAGTCTAACAAACATTGTATGAGCAAGTGACACATAACAGACCTGGTAATAATTTTAACGCCATTTTTTGACACTAATTAGTCCATTAGTGTGTTAAAAGTCCATTTCGAAGCAAAATGTTCGGCGACAATGTCCAAACGTAAAAACCATTTTGACATCACACGATGTTAGCTTTTCTGATGGATTTTACCATACCACAACCATTTCTTTCATCATAATCTGGCACTGGTACTACAGCATGGAATACTGCATGCAGTGCCTTCAAATTTGGATCTGAAGATGATGGTATGGATTCTTCTCGGGGTTTTTTTGCCTAAGCAAATTCCAGTGTATAGTAAATCTGGAGCATTAAGCCCTCCTAGCATTAGATATGAGGATTTTCCAATATTCCTCCTCCTCCTCCGTCACCTTAATCCATAGCCAACTCAAATAATGTACTCCATCATGCACATGAAAATCTCCTTTAAGCAAGAGGAGGGAATCATTCAGACTTAACCCCAAATACATTCCTTCCACACCCTCAAATCCGAATCCCACATTTATCAACCA
The DNA here is from genome assembly GCA_036851895.1 of Orthonychiurus folsomi. Taxonomy (NCBI): domain Eukaryota; kingdom Metazoa; phylum Arthropoda; class Collembola; order Poduromorpha; family Onychiuridae; genus Orthonychiurus; species Orthonychiurus folsomi. The sequence goes on along the minus strand of JAAXYW010000464.1, from coordinate 16,904 downwards.
AATATTAACGAAATTCCCAAAACACTCAATTTATAAACTACATTTTTAAAAAAATGAGAAGGAGTTACCTACCCCCTTCTCCCTTGAGCTCTTTGCCCTTGCCCTTCCTAAGACACCCGTTACATCTGTAGCGTATTAATCCGTAGGAAGGCTAAACGACCCATTTCCCATTTTGTCGTCAAGTTCATAAATCCTCTCGTATCTTATTCACATTTTGGCAAAGGAAAACTCACGCCTTTAACTGTATGGGTGATGGGTACGACGTACGTACGGAACGGATTTTGTTTTCCTGCGTACGCGTAAGATCCTTTTTCCCATTCACAAAACATGGGTTTCTGAAGTGTAGATAGCTACAGCTCATAAGTCGTTTCCAAGAAATAAGCACATATTTTAAAATTCTTGGTGAAGGCGTCTAGAACTATACGTCCGTACGTAGTTTTCTTAGAACTGTAGACTCGATCTTCATTAATTTCTTTCTCCGCCAGTCTCCAATTTATCACCGAGGAAAATGTTTTCCGTCTTCTCCAAAAATTCCGTGTCCAGTCAACAGCGTACTATACGTTACGTAAGTACGATATCCCATTTCCCATACCACCATACCACAGTACGTACAAATCCAACTTCCCTTCAAACAACACACAGTACACTTTCCCCACTTAAGATGGAAGATGCATTGTAAAAAAAAATGATAAAGCGAAGCTTCTATCCCAGCCACCAAAACGTAGATCTGTTCCAGTCAACCCTTAAGAAAAAAGCTGAGGACTTTCTCGGGTATCCCACGCTGGCCGTCGCCTTTTTGCTTTTCTCCATGTAACGTTCGTCTACCGCCCTGCATTCTTGCCCAAAAAAAGGAGAAGAAAATGACAACATATGAGGATTTCTCAAGGCAAGGCAAGGCATGAGCGATGCGAAAGACTGATATGAGCTGGCGAACCGTACGTACCATTACCGTACCGTATATTCGTACAGGAGAATTTTTCGTGGGGTAAAGAAGAAAAGAAATGGAAGGCATTAGTCAAGGAGGGAAGAAGTCGTCTTCGGGGCCAAAGCAAACCCGAGTCCATGCATGCACTTATGCAGGAGGAAACCCACTTCCACATTTGCATGGAACACTAACCACATTTCCTTTTCAACCACCAGACTTTTTTTTACACTCGCTACTTTGTTTCCATAACTTTTTGACACACACACATTCCACAACACACACACACATCCGTCGTCCGTCCTCTTTTGCAATCTCATTCACAATCTCAATCTTTTCTACCATAGAATTTTTACGGAATTCCAGAGGAGAAAGCACCACGTACGTGTACGTACGTACGTACTTCAACTTTCTCCTGGAGGGCTTGAAAAATCGGCCCTTTTCTTCGTCCGTCCTTGGACTTTAGAGGATGACCAAGAGAAGATGCGAGTTTGGATTCAAGAAGTTTAAGACTCCTCTGGAGGATGAACGGACTTCACCTTAAGCTAAATGCTCATCTTTTTATATCCTTCTGTGAAGTGGGAGGCTTTTTACTGTACGTGGACAGCAGCTGTGCACTGCTGCCACCCTCCAAGCCTTCAGCATAAAAATATATTTCCCTTCCAATCCTCGGCACTCAAGTTTAAGCTTGAGCCTTGCCGCCATTCCAAGTGATGGTGCACCATGTGTTTTCCAAACGGGAGAAGAAGGGCGGGTACATTGGAAATTCTAAGAGACAAGCTTAAGGCTTCCACAATCCCACAACCGACTCAAATCAATCAGGCTTTCACCGAAGAAAGCACCAAGCAATTCGGATTGGCTTATCATGATGTCTTTCCGTTTGGATTTACCTCCCTGGGATCCGAAACCTAAATCTGGATGAGAAAATACAAAAACACAACAAAAAGCCAGAGAATTTCAAAAATATACGAAAGAGAATAAAAATATGAATTGGTTTTTCCAGGAAAAGAAAAACTGCTTTGGGCTTTCAAGGATGAGTCACTTGAGTTTAGCCTAGCCATAGCTATTGGTGCTTGTGTATATATCGTAGTTATATGTAGCTATAGCTATTCATAGCAAGACATATGACTGGAAACTAAAATTCCTAACATGAACCGTGAAGAATTTTCCAGTCTCAGTCGTCAGTCGTGGAAGGAAATAGTACTGAAGACGAAGATCCTATGCTGGGAAACAGCTAGCGTCGTTCGTACTAAAAGAAATGCGAGACTTGATAATATTTAACATGATTTTATGGGAGCCTCCGGGACATTCCTCAAACCTGATGGGAAATGGACGACCGTATCATCCTCCATCGGAAATTATCCGCTCCCTTCTCACCGCAACGGTTCTACTCCGTCTGAATACGAACGAAGAAAACTTCCCCGGCTCCGCTAAACAAAATACACGATGGAATGTCTTCAGAAACTCAGCTTATGTGTAACCCCGTAAAAAGATACTCATTCAGCCGTCGTAGCCGAAGCTGTAGCCAAGTTGGTCGAAGGTGTTTCAATGAGGGCTGGGCCATTTGGATTTCCCAAACATGCGGTTTTCGAGCCAATAATACCACATACCGTTACGTGTACGTAGCAGCGCTAACATTTGAAATCAGATTGTAAACCGGCCATCCGGTGTGGTGGCTCGTGACATTTTGAAGGAATAGAAATACGTATCGCATGTACGCATACGTATAATGAATCCCCCAAATTTCCATTCATATCCCCCACTCTATTATTAGGAGGGCAGGTGGCTATTAAATTTTCATTTGAAAACAAGTTGTTACAGTATTAAATCTCCCGCCTTTGAAATTACGAATTACAATTACTCAATATACGCTACGAGGAATTGTCCGATCCCCAGTATTTGACATGGTTCCATTTCCGTATCTACTTTACGTACGAATCGAATACGTATGGTAATCTTGAAAAACTATCATACAGAATACTGGACACTATGAAAGTCCAGTCCGGTTATTGGTAAAATTACACAGTTGTTCGTTCCGGCCACGAAGACACATTGAAAACTCCCTCCATTCGAGAAAGCCTTAAAACTAATTGCAAATTTGATGAAAAAGGTGTGTCAATTAAAGAGGTGGAACATGATGAGCAATAAATAACTACCATTGCTCTTGGTTAGTGCTCAGGAATAGTAGAAAATTTAGAGTTTTATTTGGAATGGAATTCACGGCACGGCATTTCCTTCATGTGTCACGATGGGGTCGTTTCTTTTTTTTTCCTTTAACTCCCGCGTGTGGACTGTGGACTTTCTTCGAGGAGTCAAGGCGAATTCCATTCGTGCAAGAAGACACGAAGGGAACGAGTAACTGAATGTGTACTTTGCACAACCATATCTATAATGGTCCCACAGTTCCCGAATTCAAAAGAGGTTTCATAGTCACACACAGTATACTACCAATCCACTCGCACCCGGTAAAACTGGTGGATGATCGATCCGACCCGGCGGGACCAACACCAAGAAAAAAAAACGAACGAAGGGGGACGAATGAGGAAAGGAAGCCGGTAAAATAAAGTAAAAACTTGAAGTGAGTGTTGTATGCATATACGATGTCAGTCAGCAATAAAAATCCACAGTCGCAAAATCTCGTTAGAACAATGGGCATTTGAATAAATTAAAAGAGAACAGGAGTTATTTACAGACATGATAGGAATGCCGATTTCAAATAAACCGGCATATTCTACCTATAAATATTAGCCCACTCACACCTGCCGATAATAAACCCCAGAAAAGTAGATAAATTTAACATATAATAATATGATCAACTAACTAACATAATCTTCAAATTGCATATTAACATTTTAGTAATTAAATTAAAGACGAACGACGGTGGTCACAGGAACAGCAGGGCGGCTCCATTTGTGAGTTTCTGTGTTTGAAACTACAAGGGAATGCATATAGAAATTGGGATGGAAGCTTAAAGTACATAAAAACTATAAACATAATCTTAACGACCACTCTACGTCCCCATCCTCAATGTTTAAAACATTTTGTCAACTTTTACATCCACCTTTGACTTGACTGTACATAAGAAAAAAGGGCTGGCTAGGTTTCCTTGCTGCACTTTAGGGGGAAGAGAAGAATTTCTTTAAGACTCCACTCGTAAGACTCAAGGAAACTACGCAATCCATGCATCATTTATGCGCGTAAAAGAACGGAAGCTAAGCGTTCAAGTTCAATTCACATTTCCCACTTTGTTACGCTTATGGTAGAAATGTATGTGTACTACTGGTATTTCACATGCTGAGACTTTACGTAAACGCCGAGTCACAAAACCACAAAATGAAGCCAGGAAAACTTCAAGTTTCTTGCTTTTGTTGTACAATGTACACAAACCAGTTCATATCCTCCAATCTTATATCATTCCACATTTAATTACCATCAAAACTAACTATATTCAACGTAGTACCAGTCCCACGTACAACATAATCGTAGACCTGACCTTCATAAATGTTAAAAAATTCCAACAAACATCATTCTAATCAGTTAGACAAAAAACCATGTGAATTACGTTATAAATTCACGCCATATTTGTACCAGTACCCGAAATCCTTTAAGTTGATTACAGCTAAGAGATTACCAAAATAAAATCTTGAATCATTCATTCCCCCTAGCTTTACAATGTACAATAAAGCCGTCTTCGTCTTAAGCCGTCTACAACCCAAACAAAACAATTTCAATTCGTCCTTATAACATTGTACATTTCATTAAGGGGTAGCGGGCACTTGCCTCGGGTCACACACCCTACCTGCCTTTCCAACTCCGACAAATTACCCGGCCGGTCTAAGAAAATCTTCACACACACACACACACGGAAACGTAAAAGTAAACGTAAGCGTAACGCTGCCTTCTATGTTAAAAAAACGAAGAAGGAGTAGAAAAGGTGATGGTACACATTTGAGCATTAGGTAGAAGTATTCCATAGCTGAAATGTCTTGAAAAGACCTCCTTCGCTATAAAAGAAACAGTAAAAGTGGAGAATCTCCATTTCATTTTCTCTTCATGACTCCTGGAGTTCCCAACCCATAGCGTAGCCCATAGCTCCATTCCTATTCCTAATATCCGATTTTCATTCCAACCGGCTAACCCGTCCCCCGTATTTCTTCTAAGGCTGCTCCTTTTTTTTTAAACCACACGCAATCCAAATGAAATGAATGTATTCGCATTTAAAGTGCCCTGCCTGCCTGCCATATAGTACGTACGTAGTACTCGGAAGTCGGCGGCCGCCTTCAACCCGCCCGCTTCATTACTGGCCATGAACGACCTTTTTCCTTTTTTCCTTTGAAAAAAAAACGGAGTTGAGATGAGAAAATTGCAGGTAATTCCAAGCCACTGGCCATCGTTAAATCGGATCGGACTTTTACTCTCCTTGTTTTTTTTTCTTTGCAAAAGTGAATCTTTAGTACGGCGGGAGTGGATCGTAGTCATCTTCGTTTCAAACGGCTCCCAATGGTTTTCACTTGAAAAGGAAAAACAAAAGAGCCAAACGGCGGGTTCGGCGGCGGCGGCGGGAAAAACTTGAGTAGAAAAGCAGACAAATATCCCAAACTCCTCATAGCTATGCTCCCAGTTTCCTGGGTACTTGGAATCCCCTATGAGAGCATTAAATTCATTCCTCATCGTATGACTTATCGCAGTACATCCTCCTTTTACCGCAATGCTACAACTCCGCTACGTACATATACGATCCATAAAAATGGGTTTTGAGGGCAACAAAAAAAATCCTATAGAGACCCTGAAAGGATCCCCCCTGGAACAGGATGGATTGAAGGAAAAGAAAAAATTAATTGAGGTAAAACATTTACGAAACACGACGACGGATGACGAAGGAATTTCTCAACTCCAGACCTCAAAGGGTGGCGAAAGATGAGCGCGTGAATCTTTACGAGAAACTTTACGGCCGCGGCTCCTAATACAACACTTTTCCCAAAAAATCTGTTCGTAGGAACGACCGTAACACAAATCCACTCTGGTATGTACGTACGTACATTACATAGTTTTGAAAAACCTGAAGACTTCCTAGTATTTTAAACTATGAACGGATTTTTTGTGTTTCCAAATTTATGCTGTACACTACTATTACTTTTCTACTACTACTACGAGGTTTGAATCCCTTCATTTCCCTCCCCGACAAGTCAGAAGGAGAGGAAAGAAGATTTTATAAACACATCATAAATACTGCTACACTGTCACTCACACACACATTACATACGTACATACATACAATGTGGCAAGGAAACCTTCTGTTTGTTCCAGATTTGAACACTACGATCTTGCATATGGCGACCCCACACTAAACTATCAACTTACGAACAGTACTACTACCAACCTTAACTTCACACACAGTGCGAGTGCAGCAATGAACCATAAAATATTTTTTTAAAGAGAAACATGGATTTTTTTACCCTGTCCAAAATTGTAACAACTCCCTTACCCTTTTCCTTTGGTTATAAATTCTTGAAGCGTCGTCGAATGATCAAATCAACTTTATTATCTTACCAGTCTTCGTAAAAAAGCAACATATTTCAAGCATAGGATTTAACACATGAATTTAGTCTACAAAATAAGACTTGTCCATATTATGGATATACAAACGAGCCATAAGTCATTCTAAATCGTGTAAAATATGTATGACTACAGTACTACAACAATACATACATAAAGTATTTCAGGATGGCGGAATTGTTCCTCCATTACAAAGGATTTACGTACGTAGGAAGTGAAGTTTGTACATGTAGATGTAATGTAATGTTATTTTAAGTTGACTCCTTGTGTTTTGCTACGGAAGACGAAGGAAACCAACGCGCGGAGCCAAGCGGAAAATGTAAATGTAAATGTTTCAGAGTTGACTTTTGAGTTTTTGACACGAAAGACATCTCTCTTCAAGTACACAACTATAAAAAGTCCCTCAACCGACACTCCACAACCACCACTCCGAATACAATGTCCTTCTTCCATCTTTTGTGTATCTGCATACATACATATACCATGAACGTTAAGCGTTACGTTACATTACGTTAAAATTTGGTTTTAGCGGTGGTGGTCGTCATCGTCGTTGGAATCGTCATGGTAATAGAACAAGAACCAACTTAGCCAGGATTTGCATTACATTACATTACATCCCATCCCTGTGCAATTGAGAGAAGATGAAGATGAAGTTACCTTAAAGAAAAACACAAGAACGTACATTTTCCCTCCACTACGACCAACATTACAACTCAAACTTTACACACAGGAGTTAAATCAACCAACCGAACCGACCTCTACACCATTCGTTCCATCTCATCCAAAATGTTTTCCCCTTCTTCATTCCACTCTTCTATAATAAAAAAAACTTCTTTATTTAATTCCCCCTCTTCAAGAAAGAAGAAGCAAACAATCTCCCCCCTCCCCCTTTCCATTCATGATGACCTTTTGGACCCCTTCAATTCATTACGTCGTCGTACCGTAGCATAGCATACTCAACTAATTCTAATAGGGTTGAAGGTGCAATCGCAATCTAATGTAAAGGGTGACCTGGAAAAAAGGATAGACGAGAATTTGGCCTTAAGGGTGACTGACTGACTCCCTGGTACGGTCATACATACATACAGTACTTCAAGTTGAAGTTTTCTTTTCTTTTCCTCAATTTAATCCACTTCATGGACGGCAATCAAATTTAATCATTGGGAATCCATCTGGGAGGATACGACAGTACGTGGGAATTGCCTTTTCTTCGGGGTTTCCATCCGATAGACCAAAAAAAGGCTGTCAAAATGCAAAGTTTAGCCTATTGACTTGAAAGTATGGAAGGATTTTATCGGGGTGGACCATAGGCCATTGCCACAATGGCAAAAAGTCAAGTAGAATTCGGACGGACGTCGTAGAAACAAAGTTGTCTTTTTCTTTTCTTTGAGTCACTTCTTGGAATGAGTCAGATTAGGAATTCTTCCCTCATTCGGGTACTTACTAATCTCGTGACCATAACATTTGGATTCCCAAGGACAATTTCTTCAACGACGACCACGACCAAGACACACTTGCTCAAAACCCGTACCTTACAATGTAACGTACGTAGTGTCCATATGTGCAAAGGATAAGACCGCGCGAGACAAGATTTTTTTTGTTTCGCTTTCACAAGGAGAGAAAAAAGGAATTCCCTCCTCGTTTTACTTTGGTCGTAGCCATTAGCTCTGCAAATTTCCTCTTCTTCAACTTTGTTCAGATTTTGGCCGGCAGGCATAGAATGGAAGGCTAAGTCCATTCTCATTGATTTTTATTTTATAGGTGGTGATGGTGGTCTACTTAAATTGATGAGAGGAAAGGGGGTAAAATGCAAAGGAGATGAGGGAAGGAGGAATAAAATAAAATAATTTTTTTTCACCGAATCCCTTTGTCAGTCTCAGACTCTCAGTCTCACAAAAAGGAAGGAATCCTTACGTACGTAGTAGGGAGGAAATAAAGCACCACAATCTCATATTCTGAATGGATTCTTTTTCTCCATCCAAGAAAACTATGTACGTACGTATCTTGATCAAGCCCTATCATCGCAAAATTTCTCACAATGTGAAGAGTAATGAGGAAGGAAGGTAAAGAGTAGTAAAGTAAGAGGATTGCGTGCAAAATTCTTCTCAAAAATTCTTTTAATTTTTGAAGACAGGATGGGGTTGCATGTTGGTTTATTTCATACACCGCGGCGCGGTAAGCATTGTTAACGTGCATTATTTTCCGTACAAACGAAAAATCGTCGAGCAACCAGTATGCCTGCCACAAGCCACGGAAATTGGTGATGTTGATGCGGGCTGTTTGGATTGGACAAGATCTTTAGAATAGAAAAATGAAGGGTTTTTTTTCTGGTTCACTTCTACGTATTTTATTATGAGAAGAATTTGCATGTAGTTGTACTTACAAATACTTAGTACTTGTACCTTAATGCTAAGGTGAAGGATTCAGTAGTGCATAAGGTTTTTCCCTCAATGTCGCGTCGTCGTTGCCGTTGTCATCATGAAACTGCCTGACTTGGAAACATGTCATCCAGCTTCGTCTGATAATCTCACGAAAAAGACGAGCTTTTTCCAAACCAAAAGTGCATGGTGTGGAAGTGTGCAAAACTCATTCCAACCATGACAGCTTCAATTCCCTCAAAATCTGAAGCCAAAAGTGTCGACTTCCCTCACGTTCCATCTCAAACACTTTCCATGATTTTGAGGGTACATTTTAGTATCTCATGGACGGAGAGGAGCCTTAATGTCACGCCACGTCATGTCATATGTACAGTTTTCCAGGGAAAATCTCATACCTCTCACCCACTCTAAAGCTTAAAGACATGATTTTAGAACCAAATGCCCGGGAATTACATCTTGAATATTTAAATGTCCGTGCTCCCCCGCGAGGTAAGGTACTTGGTCTTCCAAAGCTCCCAAGGGAAAAACCCATTTGGCACCCAACACCCTGTCAACAATAAAAGCCAAAAGGAGTCGTCCTTCTCGACAATTTTTTGAGGAAAATAACCCGTAAATTCTATATCAAATCAGAAACGCGCTTTTCGCACGTGTGTACGTGTCCATTGCTTTGAAATTGGCATATTCAAAATGTACGTACGTACGAAGGTACGTATAATGTAATCCTACCACAAATTGCAGAGCGGGAAGTTCATGGATTTCATATTTCGGATTTCTTACATATGGAATATACTCATACGAAAAGGACGTGACTTCAACTGCAATGGCAGTAATAAACCAACCAACCCCCATGTGCAATAGAGCAATTTAATTTACTCAAAGTGCAAGTTTTATCACAAGAGGAGTTATTCATACTATCTAAAAAAAAAACCTTCACCTCAAAATTGTTATGAGTATGAAGTATTGAAAGATCCCAGGCAGAATGGAAATGACTCGTCGGTTGCATAAAACAGATGATCCTTTACATCTGAACCATAATGTAATGTTACAGTGTTTATTTCATACGTAAGAGATTACAGATCTGTGTATGTATGTATATTAGTGCTTGAAAGTCGTTGCCAAATTAGAGGGATCCAAAAACTCTCCCTTGTTCACATTAAAAACAGGAATTCATCCGCAATAGTTCATACAGATCCATCACAGTACATACGTACATTATGGTATTATCCCATATTTACATTCATACGTAGACTCGAAGGTATGGAATGTAATGCACTGTTATGTAAAAAAATTTCCAGAATGGATATCCACGACCACGAGGGACGACCAAACAAATTATACTGTGGTTTTTTTTACTTCCGAGAGATTTGACATCTGGAGAAACAAGGAACATCCAACAAATTTTAGCACCGAAGCTATAGCTCTTCGCAATTAAAATTCGAGTCATCTGTTGAGGTACTTTCCTCACTTTATTACGGTCAGGAAGTCCCATGAATTTCACACACAAAAAAGATATAAAATTCTTTTTAGCACCGACAGAGGCTGACTTATTCTCAAACCCAAACAGTATGACTCCTGGAATAGTCATACATACAAAGTCAGTCAGTCATTCGGCCTAAACTATACAGCAGCCTACATAAAATCTACAAACGACTTTGGTCAATTTCATTAAGGAAAGCTAACTGGGTGCACCGTACGTACGTACGTACCACAAATTATCTTCTATACCCAACCCAGAGCCCACAATGACCAAGACGGGTAATTTAAAAAAAACCTAAGCTTCCACTTATTAATTTCGTGGGTTTCTAATTTGGATTCAAGTTAAACCCGATCCTAACGATAAACTAATTGGAATCTAAACGCTACACCAGAGAATATATTATTTCGGTTTTTAGAATGGTCTGAATCCCAACCCTTTTCGAAGGGTTTTGGTCCTCTCTTTTTTATCAAGGTGCACTATCCCCTTACCCCACTTACAAACTCATCCATCCATCCTCAAAAACCCTAATGTCATTTTTTTCATAGATTTAATTTCTTATCTTCGTCGCCGTACGTACGTACGGCCGCCGGTTCGGCGCGGGTCATGCATACACACATTCACTTCGTCTCCTCATTCATTTGGATAATAACTGAAAACCCTTTTTAGTTCTTAAACCCTGTGTAGTTCCCATTAATATCACAGAATCCCCAGCAACCCCTTCCTCTGTTTTCCTTCTGATACATACTCAACGGATGTGACTCGAATTCGTAAACAGGGGGAAATACCCGCCGGAGGTAAGCATAATGTTCGGATTTCTCAAAGGAAACTTCCTTCAAAAACGTACGTACGGCCATACGTACGTATGGTTTACTACCTCTGCTAGTTTTTACTGTATGTACGTTTCCCGGGTTAGGATTTGAAAAAATCTTGAATGAATCCCTCTTTGTTCCAAGGCTGACCCCAGCCAAGCCAGCCAGACCACCCCTAACCTAGCCCATCCAACTTCAACTTCAGTACCAAATTTCCCTTCAGTTTTCATGCCGGGTAGTCAGTCGGGAAAAACCCATGATGATAAACACAGGACAAGAGGGATGAGAAAAATAAAAAGGGGAAGGGCGCCAGATTTTGACGGATTTCTCCCCCCTTATAGCCCAGCATGGGTAATTTCTGACTCAAATCGTACCATGCATTGGCGCCTGCTTACCGTACGTAATGTATTCGTATTACCCTTATGTACCCTTCGGTACGTACATAGGCATACGTACGTGTTATGTGGCCGACCATACCCTATCCCACGCCCACCACGGCATGCCCAAAATCCCCACCCCTACTGATACGTGTAGTAACGTATGCCTAACCAGTAAATCCTAAACCCCCCCATTCTTTGTGGAAGGCAGGAAGATAAAAGTTGAAATTTTTACGACTTTTATGAAACGTACATAAAATCCCTTCGCCTGAACGTCAATTGCATCCCTGCACATTTAGATTTGAAATGGAAATAGATAACCGGCACGACATGGCATGAGCCACACCATGCATGCATGCATTTACATTGCATAGGCCCAAGTCCCTCACGTAGACAATCGTTGAGGTTCATATCGCACAATCCAAGCGAAACTGCCAACCATTGCCCTGATTTCCCTATGTTAACTTTAGTTCTTCCCTCCCAAAAATATGACAGTGGAAAAAGGACCGACTAAGGCAAAGAGTCCCCACAATGGGTGCTGCTGGGACAGCGTGAGTGTGTTATTCAAATTTTGAAGGGATTCGCGGGAGTACGATTCTGGGCGGGGCTTTTTTTTAAAAAAAAAGGAATCTGAGTGTATATGTATACGTATGTACAAAAGCTAGCACATAGCATCCTAGCCTAGGACTCTGTGCCCATTATTTCCCAAGCCAGGAAAACGGAAACATAATATTTCTTGATAAATACTCGGTTTGACAGAGAAAAGTGCATGCGTTTCCCTCAACTCCCATTCTATAAATCGATGTGGACACACAATGAATGCTATCAAAATCATCGTTATGGCAAAAGCAGTCCAGATAAGCCAAAAGCGACCGTGAGTCTCTCCCGTCACACCCAAAAACTCCCTCATCCCGTCCTACGTACGATATATGTGGAATTGTGAAAAAAAGGATGGAAAACGAATGAAAAGTGACCGATCCTCGCCTTCCTTCATCGTCAATTCCATTGCAGGGGAAAAACTCTTTTTTTTTTGAACGGGGGGAAGCTTAATACAATGCCTGCCTTCTACTACCATTTCAGAGCTCTTTTCCTATCATCATCATCTGACTACAAAAGCTCCTAGAATGGACCCTAGCGGAAGGTTTTTCCACAATGAAAAAAAAAAACTGAGTGATCCAGATAGCCAATCCGTTGGACCACCGCCTAGATATAAAAACTCCATTTCAACTCCAGACAATGAAAGATCTGAGCCATCTCCGCCAGCCTTTTGAATTACAGGACGATGGACTGCATTACTCTACGTACACACTTCCTTCGCTATCCCATCCGTTGGAAAGTAGAAGAAGAAAAAAAAAGTCCATTTAATCCAATCCACCTTTGCAAGTCAGCCAAATACTCCGCGCCAGCGCCTCTGTACAATGTAAGGGTTGATACGCGCCGTTGGATGATTTTTATACAGACGAGCTCCGCGCGCGGGCCACTCTAATGTAATTGCAAGCGCTGCACAGCACAGCGCAGCGCAGCACAGCACAGCGTTATGCCTTTCATTGGAATTTCTGACTTGTGTATTTAAGACAACCTCCAAATTCAAATGTTGATAGTTTCAAAACCTTGATTTACGATTTCCCGCCTTTTGAAGTTGACTTCATTCCATTTCCCTTAGGGGAGAAGACAAATGTTTCCCTTGGAATGACAAACATGAGGAGTTGGCCAAGTCAAGTGGGAAGGAATTTGAAAATAAAAGAAAATACGGATACGCGCGCATGCGATATAATTTGAGACTCGTACGGTATAGCACAGTACATACATAATTTTAGCCAAATTTAACACACGACCAACCTTAAACCTTACCAGGGCAATGTTATATCTGGTCCACTTTACGTATCATAAATACGCGCGTAAACTAAATAAAAATAAAATCAATCCGAGTCATACATAATGTACATTCGGTGCAATGTTATAAAATGAGTTTGAGCTCCTGTGGTCGGCGGTATGATATTTACCAAACAAAAGCCAAAGGGAAAAGATAGATGGTTTTTGAATTGGAGGGTATCTAGTGATCACAAAACCAGTCAGTCAAGGGAAAATAAGATAGAAGGAAAGGGGGGAAGGGAAATCCGTTTGGTGAATACTAAAGTATAAATTTATCAGGCGTATTTCCTCTTTTCCACGGCTAAGAAACACGTCACACACACATTAGCAAACACATCAACATTTTCATCACAAACTCTAATCCTAACGTCCGCTTCACCCCAACATAAATGTAAATGAACATGTAATGGAAAGGTACGGGCGGACGGGACGGACGGAGTGGCTGGTTTGAATGAGGGGAAAAACTGGATTGTCTTTTCCAATGCAAAATGCAAAACTCAACCTTTGATGGAGCCGGCTTTGAGTTCAAGTCCATACATCGGTTAGTCGTGGTCCATGAAGTCAAAGTATTATTTGCAGTACTAAAGCGAGCAAACCGTGCTAAAATTTTATAACATGGATGGATATGGGCAGTCAACCAAAGGCCCCATACTTGCATACAAAAGGAAATTGAAGGGATTTGCATATATTAATCTGGGGAGTAGTACTGTTGGGTGAGATTTTTGAATTTTCGACCAGAAATTCAATATTTTTGAAGAAATTACATGCGCTAAATTCCAGCCTAGCATTTCTAAGCATCCTTCCTTGCTTTGTTTGCATATATTTCAAGTTTCCGTTTTTATTAACACGTTCATAACAATTCTAAGGAAAAACCAGCACAAAATTTTGTTTCCAAAAGACCGTCTGTTTTTCCCTTCCGCTTAAAGCCATAGCTTTTAACTTATCTCTGCTGAGAAGGAGATCAGGACAGGCCATAAAGGAACCGTCAGTCTCAAGGAACGCACGGATGGACTTCAAGTCAAACAAAAACAGTACAAACATTTTCTGGATTTCATTCGATCAGGATTCACTTTATTTTACGAGGAGCTATAATAGGAATGGTGGAGCGGTGACGGCTTAAAGAGAGACGTTTTCTTCATCCCATAGTACAAGTACTGCAACCAATCTGCCGGCCCAGCCCAGCTACCATTACAGAACAGTACAGTACAGTACGACAGGGCACGGACGGGGGAGTCAGTCGATCGTCTTCGTCTTGAAGAAAAAAGCTCAATTCCAACACCAACGACAGTGGTTTTGGATTGGGATGGGCGTGGGACTTTAAATCCGTGGAACACACGTCCGTCCCCGTCCATCCGTCGCTAAAGGAGTTTAAGGTTTATTTTATTCGGGAATTTTTTGAGGTGCGGTTAGCATTTTAATCGACTGTTTAAAAAACTCGTTCAACTTTTACTATTGGGTAGTATGAGTTGGAGGGGATTACTGGGATTTCAAACCCATTGGGCAATATATACTACTAGGAGCTACATCCTTCCTAAACCAGTACCAGTATCTAATTCCCAGCCTGAAAATACATACGTACACATTCATGCATATACAGGCGTACGCACGTATGTGCATGTAAATCTTTGATTTTTAACCTCATCGAAACCAGAGCCAAAATATTTCATATTTTCCTGTATTCCATCTGTAAGTACAAATGTACAAAGCTCCACGCGCCAAAAAAACGTAGCCCGTAACTTTGACATGTGGATCTATTTTAAAATGATAAAAGCCAAGCCTCGTGGAAAAAAAAATGAGTTTAAACTGCCAGGTAGTAAGCAGCTCAGCTCAAAGCATGCATCACCACAGAGTTTTAGTTTTAAATGTAATCGAGGACATTCGGAGTTGAAGCATTACTCATTACATTACATTACTTTACATTTGGAATTGGAGATGTCATACATGTGTTACACGGGAGGGACGTACACGTAAATGGCTAGGAGGATAGGAACATTAACCAGGGCCATGTCAAGTCTTATTTAGTTCAACTTAAAGTGCTTTGGTTGGAGCATTACTATTGCTCATTGCATTGATTGGACACCACAGAACATTACATACATAGATATGTACATAAGGTAGAAATACTAATAACAGCCATGGCATTTATCCACGCCTTGACTTCGTGATGTGATGAAGATGATGACGGGTCCCCCGTGCAAACTGTGTACACAACGAGTTATTATGAGTTACCAAGTCAAGTACCTAAGTATCTAAAAGTTAAATGAGGGCCAGTGCCATACCAATGTACTATACAAACCAAATGAAGCATCTCACGTACCACACAGCAGGACTTTAACACATTTTGCAAACGGGAATTGTCCCTGTCCAAAGTAAACCTAACCAACCCATTTTCTACCGATATGTACACTCAAACCTTGTGCTCAACATTAATTATGTTGACATTTACTTAACTTGATGACTGGAGGGCCAATCCTTTACCAAATCAACATACTTTATTTTGGATTTTAAACTATATAGTTCACCCCCATGGAACAGATTAAAGTAGGCTGTAAATAGTGAATTATGATCAATTGTTCCAAAGGGCATGAATTTTCGCCCTCCTCAAATAAATGATTAACTCCTTAGCTCTGCCCAGCCCATCCTTAAGCTTGCTCTCATTTGACCTCGACCTAACACCTGACCCACATCCATTCCATTCATCAACCTCTCACCCGCCCCAGTTGAATCCTCCGGACCCATCTTCCGCCCACATCTCTTAACTTTACACACACTCGTACGGCTCAGGATATCAAAATTCAAATGATAATGTCTACACACAGTTTGGGCTCTCAAAATCCTAACAATAACCAAACAAGCTAGGATCAAGGATGAGGGGGGCGGGGATTTTTTAGTTCTATTCTATGCTGGGATGAATGCAAGTATTGAACGTACGGAGGACAACAGACAAGGACTCAAGATGAGTTGGGGAGATAGCAATTCGGAAAACAATAGAAATTCTCCCCCCTTCAGTTCTGGATGATCTCTCATGTTTGGATCCTAGCCCTTTTAAGCTTATTTAGCATGCAATGAGTCCAACCTGCTTCCATGCTCCCCATAATATAACATTTCCAAATGAATCTGATACTTATCTCTATTCGCCCTCACCCTTGTACCTCCGCACCCTATTGTTGGACTAACGAGGGAAGTACCGGAGGTGCAACCTCCCGATTTGGGCGGAATACACAGACCTGCATGGAGGCCGAAGCCGGCCGAGAAAATCGGCGCCGCACGCCATGCTACTCTATGCATTGCGTCCAAACTGCAAAGCTGAAAAAACAGGACGGCGTTTAACCCACAAAAATCTAGATTTTACAGGTCCCCCCATGTAAAATATTTCGAGCCAAATTTCAAAAATTCGGCTAAATTCGAAATTTGAGTAGTGAGAGTGGACACTTTGTGAAACATAGTTTCTACATAAGTGTAATAAGTGGACAAAATTTCAGCCAAATCGGGAGGTTGCACCTCGGGTACTTC
>JAAXYW010000463.1:0-36924 GCA_036851895.1 Orthonychiurus folsomi | reverse complement strand
CATTTGGGAATACCCATTTCTTGGGTTAACCCAGCTACATTTTTAACATTCTTGGGGGTACCCATTTTGGATCTTGGGAATGCCCATTTGGGTCTACGCCCCCTTAACACTACTACTACTTCCATCCACAAAAGGAAAGAGATGCGTCCGATCCTCCATTTAGAATTTTTTGTACGTAACATCTCTTGGCTCGTCTTGAAATCGATACGGGTTCCCTGGACTCCGTTCTAACATTTACTTGCCAACTTTACAAAATCCGTGGACCGAATTCCACCCGCCCGTCTTAAAGGGAAGACGGTGGTGGAAGGGAATGGGGGCGGATTTTATTGTATTGCATTTCTGGCATTTGCATTCTGACATGTACATAACGTGTGGGTTCTGAGGCGGAGGAGGCAGAATCGGAATGTGAGTTTTTTTTTGTGTGGCATGTCTGACTATGCCAATCCACGCTACACACATATGAAATATAAATAAGTTTGTTTTTGAATTTGGAATCCATGTTATGGAGACAAAGGGAGCTGGAGGGGATTTCAAATTTGGTGGGGTAATTTGAATGGATGGAAGGTGTGAGGATGGTTAATGGGGGTGGTCCTTAATGGAAATAAAGGAGACAAAGTGAGTGGCTGGGAATGGGATGGAATGACTTGAGCTGGATGTCATAAAATGAGGAAGTGAAAAAGTTTGTGTGGAAAAATATCATATGATGAGGGGAAGGGGAATGGATAAATGCGCCACTAAATTTGGAGGGAAATCATCGTCTGGAATGTGGAAAGAAAAAATGCCTCCATAAATCCCTACTCCAAACGTCCGCTCCTGTCACACATTCATTTGAGCCATGGCCATAGCCAGGGTGTCCCACTCCTTTGTCTCTCATCTCTCTGTTCCCATTTTTCAAATTTCCCGCTTTTGGGCTTCAATGAAATTCCGATACACCCGGCCATCTTCCAAAATTTCTTTCAAAAGAAATAAAAAAGTTTGCCAAAATCCTATTGATGCGCCCAACAGAGTAGTCAGTCGGAAAGCCAATTCTCCGAGTTAAATGGCGAATGGCGCGGAGGAAACAGTTGTGGATTGTAGAAATAAAAAAAAGTTTTAAAGATTTTCTAAATTGTCGCTGAGTGAATAAAAAACTGAAGTGTTTGAAATTATTTTGATTTGATTTTTTAGCTTCCTATCTCACTTTCAAATGAAATTTCTGTTTCAGCTAAGGTCAAAGGTCAGGCCAGTCAGGGCTGATTCCAGTTTTGCATTTCCTAATTGGATGCTAAGTCAATTACGGACGGCGAACTCCATTACATGTTTAAACAATTTTTCCTTGTACGCTCCACTTTCACCGGCAGAGAAAGTCCATTTGGTTTCCCCTTTTTCCATTTACGTGTGTGGATTTGCGTGTGTCTGGGAGTCTGGTCATGTCCTGGAAATGCATTAGGAATGAAGGGGGGAAAGTCCCAGTCTGCTTTTCCCATTCCCTTTCTCCACGACTTTCTCCACTTCTTTAATCGAATTCCATCGCCCGGGTTCCTCGGGAAGTCAAAAGTCTTTCCAAATTCCAGCACTTGATCCAAAACTTTATTTCTGGGGGATGGGGGGGGGACTCTCCCCTTGGGGCACATCCACCCATGCATTCTTTTCACGTTCACAGCTGGTCAGCAGTTTTAACTGTGCAGGGTTAAGAATTTGAGGTTTGAAATCCAAGCAACTTCCGATGAGGGAAATTCAAATAATGACAAGACCTGATTTTCTTTTGTAATTACGGTGAATGGGTGGAATCCACATTTGCATTTGGAAATCGGATCCAGGAAACTTTATCTGGCTCACTCCCAAGTCAAATCCTTTTGAAAAGAACTCCGTAGGAGATTTGCAAGGAACATAATGCATAATGAGAGTGGTCCCAGACATTTCCGTGGAAAGAAGATTGCAAAACGGGATCCTATGACACAATTCCCACAGTGTGGGTTGGGCCAGTCAGGGTATCAGGTCACGTCCGTCCGTCCGTTCGTCGCGCGTAATTCTCTATTTTCAAATGGACCCGCTCAATGGATGCTCTCATTACTCGGACTGGATTTTATTTTGGTCGCAGTCACAGTGCTGCAAATAGGGTCAGTTGAGGTCATCCTTTTATGAAAAGCTTTTGTGGATGATTAGTTTCGTTCTCAGATTTCCGTAGCACATGGGATGGGACATTTGGAGTATTTGAAATAAATTGAATTGATCCTTTTTCAAATGGAATCAAATCCTTGCTCAAGTCCTGACTGGAATTGACTTTTAATTGGATTGGATTAGAGTCGGAGGATGTGTGACACGGGGTGGATCACTTCCCTTCATTTAAAATTCAAATCCACTTCCCATGGCGAGGTGTATGTACATGCGTACGTACGTACGTACGTCTCGCCTAATTCAATTGGTTTTCACGGGGAATTAAACCTTGGCGAAGTGTTCCATCCATGTACTCATCCTCTTCACTCCAGTGGTGGTCGTGGTGGCGGGAAATGAAGTGGTGATGAGTGGAGGAGTTAGTACTGGATCTTCATGATTAACCGCCGCCCGATTTCCAGTCCGGAAAGATTTTCCCATCCAATCCTACGCTACGTACGTAAACCTGCCTTGCCTTCATCCGCCCACTTAGCCCACGAACCTAGTTCCAAATGAATTCCTACCTCACATCTTGTCTGGATTCCTCCTGTTTTGCAAAATCAAAAAAATGTAATGCGAAACTGTGTGAAAATCTGGGCATATCATTGAATGCAAAGAGAAAGATATGGAAATAAGATGATTTGATGTTGTCACAACATATACTTACAATTGGACCACATGAAGTTTTTTTCAGGTTTTTCTTATCAAAATAATTACGATGTCTAATAAAGTCTGATAACAAAATAATGTCAAAATTACAGATGTATGCAATTCAAATAGTATAGGGTGCATTTTTGAACATTGTAGATTAATCTTGAACCTTAAAAACCAGCCACATGATTATTCTGAAGAAAAAATATTGAAATCTTTGAAAAATCCAACCTTTTATAACATGAACACTTTCACACCAAACATTCCAAAAGCATGCTTGTATTTTGAAGTTCTTTGATTCAACTATTGCATTTTGAAAAAAACCTTATGGTTCGGATTCATTTTCCGTTGTTGTCACTTTCTGGGATTCCTTTTCCCAAAAATCGCTTTCCCACTGGCGTAAATCTGGGGGCGATGGGTTTCAACATGGCCAGGGTTGAGAATATACAAGATGGGATACGGCACGAGTCTGTTTCTGACTTGACTCCAAGTTATTTCCCTTTGAACTCCTCATGTTGTCTTATGCCGATGGATTTTGTATGTAGTCTGTCTGTCCTTTTATCTAAAGGTCAAAGGGCCACATATCACACCACTACCGCCGCCACACACCCTATCAAGCCGTGTGTGTGTGTGTGCACAAATGCTTGTGCGAATTTCCTTAATTTAATCCAAGAGAATAAAAGAAAATACCATCAAATGCAAAAACCCAAAGCGCCGTGCCAGTACCAATGCCAAGACAATGTAATAGAGTTGACCTGAATTTATTACAGGGTTGACCCCGAAGGGTGTTCATTTTGAGGGGACCCGGATTTCATTTGCAAATTGTGGGCTGGCCGTGGGGTGACGGAGCGGAACGACTTGAATTTGTGACCCCTGCCACCCAAAAACTCTGTCTCCATTTGTCGGGGAGGCTGGGAGGCGTGAAATTGCATGTGTCATGGACACTGGACAACTTGCCGCTGGATGGGTGCGGGGTGGGTGGATACTTGTGTATTCATGGCCACACTCACGGCCATGCGACGTCTGTCCTCTGTACGAATCCTTAACGTTACTGCGGCAAAGGAAATGTCTTGTCTTGAAGAACAACCCAGAGAATGGACGAGAATCTCAAATACGGGTCTCCTCGCCCAAGGATGATGTCAGTATGTGCTTTACACATTAGGTGAATTGTTCCATTCTTGGATATCATGTGTGGGTTGGCAATTGGACAGAAAATAAATAAAAAACAATGAAGCATGTATATAAGAAATGTCTCTAAAATAATGTTTCCAATTGTGTTTTGTGATATTGCACGCTTTACTAGATTTGTCATAAATTTAAGTTTGTAATGATTAAATCGAAAGGTTTCAAAATTGAGTGTGAATAAACAGCATTTGAAAAATCGATGCTACAAAGTTGTCCGAAAATAAACAATTGCCACCTGAATTCCTTTACCTTCTGCAATATGAACATTTAAAAACAACTCACTCAATATTTAAATAAATGCATTCGGACAAAGATACTGTTGCACTAATACTAATAGCATCCCAGTACATGCTTTTATTAGTAAATCACATTGCAGTTACAAAGGCAAGAACTTCACATGTCAGAGTGTTTTGACTCATGTGACAAATTCCGGCGAAGAAGTGGGGGCGGGGCAGAATGATTTCGGTAGCCCTCAGAAGTCTCAGAGGCGGAGTCATCCTCCCAAGGAGAGCAGTCCGTCACATTTCCACGAAGGACCATAGCAAGGCGCCTGCGCACACAATGATTTTTCCTTCTAAACCAAGGAGTTGGGCGAAGGCCAGGATTGGTCCTCGCGAGAACAGCCCGCCCTCTTGCTTTCCGCTCTCGCCCAATCCTGAGGCGATTCTCAAGCCCCGCCCTAATCAGTTTATTAAAATCTATGATTGTAAGGGATGGCATGGCCTTCAATTCCCTGGACGGGCGCGGCCCTGCACGCCCTTCACTTCTTCCAGCCGGAGGCCCCGCCTTCCCCACAATCCCTCCTCCTCCAATCTTCCGCCCTCCGCCCACTCTCAACGAGGGAACGGCCCCTTGATTCAAATTCGTATATTTCGAACGGCGAGGACTCAAATATTCCACATTTTTTAAAATGCTGAAATCAAATGTCTTGTAGGCGGGTCTTTTGGGGGTGGAGTCAGGGCTAGGGCTCTTTGACCTTGACCCGGAGGAATGGAGGCGGGGAAATAAATTGTTGCGAGTTCGCCGAGGAAGTCTCCTTGTGGTTCGTACAGTTTCTGGCTCGATTTGGGCGGGGCTTTGACCTGGGGTGGGACTAGTGGATCGTTGACTGGAGGAGGAGTCTCCGTTGTCATCGCAGTCACTCCCATCTTCTGTACTTCGTTCCCTCGTCAATGCCGTGAGTTCCAACACTGTTTTTGAGCAGGGAGCATTGTCCGAGGAAGGTGGGCGTGGTCGAGGTCGGTTTCCTCCGCGGGATGGGCGTGACCGCCGAAGGGTGGGTTTCTTCTCCGTCTCTGTTGCAGACGGAGTGGTCGGTAAAAGAGCCGTCGCGGGAAGGAGCCCTGTGACTTTGTAGTATTCGAATAACGTCCGAGCCAGGTTCCGTCCTAGTCGAAAATCTAAAATTTGAAGGGGAGGAGTTATACACCCCGCCCTAAAATTTTTCAATTATGTGCGCCAGACATATCTGAAACCCTTACTGAAAAAAGCTGACAATAAAATGAGAAGATCGAGAGCTACTGTGGTGAGCGCCATAAGCCGTTTGGGAATTTCCTGTACTATTCCGCCATGAGGCATTTTGGGTTTTCCCATGCCAAGCTTAATGTATTATTAGGATTTACACGATTTTGCTTGATTTCAACATGCCATTTTTGAAAAAATGTGCTTACAATGTATCAACGAGGACAAATTCGAGATAAACCCTTATTTTTGCATAATTGCACACTTACAGCCATCCTCGTTGTAATGGACCATATTTCCGGTACCGGGTTGATGGTATCCCCAAATGGACACTTGAAGGGTGTACACGTTCACCGTCTTCCTTAGGATCTCACACAGGTGTCTAAAAAAGGTTAGGAAAAAGGGATACATAATTAGTTTTAAAAAAATGTCGTCTGCGCCTGCGCTTTGCACAGTCTTACAGCATACCTTCGGGCCGTTCCAATCTTCAATGGGTCCCGGTTGTACATAGTGTGAGTGGGATTGTAGTCCTCACAATTGTGGGCCAGTAGTTTAGGAAATAATATGTGACGCTCAAACCTGACGAGAATTAATAAATAATATTAATTGCCGGATTTGGATATCCCGCCATTTTACAGTCTTATCCTCTCACCTGTAGACGTCATCATAGGAATTCCCATAAATAAATGCACCTAGTAGGCTTGTGTGAGTATGGACGTCAATGACCATGTCCAGTTCCAGGCCCTGGGCAATATATACTGGATTTGGACAAATGACCTTTGACCTTATATCTCTATCTCACCTTATTTGCATCCATTTCCGCTAAATAGTTCTTGAGGGCATGGAGAGTAGGGTGAGCCCACGGAGAGACTTGGTTCCAATGGCGATTCAAGTCGTAGCCCATCAAAGTGCATCTAACCCAATTAAATGCAAAATAAATCATAAATTTTAATTCGTTGAATTTTCATGAACTAAATCCATGGATTAAAACGGGGCAAAGTGCTACTTCCCCGTAACACACCTGTAATTACCCATGAAGACACCATCTGGATTAATCATTGGAATGATTTTGATAATAAGGTAGTCCCTTAGGAAGACGGCAGTGGGGTGACTGCTGAGGAGGAAGTCGAGGAGCCCTTGGATGACGAATGACGTGGCAGACTCCCCGGGATGACTCCGCCCCATCACCACCACTACTTTGGGTCGTCGCCCACCCAAGAAGGCCTCCCCACTCGTGATCGTCAACACATCCATTTGCCGCCCTTGCTGGAATGGAATCAAAGGAATGGACATAAAATTTGAATGAAGCCATTAAAACCAATTGTCAAATACACGCCATGCCATGCCATTTGATCCGCGCCTCCCGCCTTCATCGGATTCCAAATAAATTGAAAGGCGGGAAAACCCTTTTAATTCCCTCATAAATCAAGAGGTATTTTGGGGACGAAATTTACGGATGTCTTTTAATTGGATTCCGACTCCGCGACGCGACGAGGCGCGGAATTCAAAGGCCGACATGTTTTTTCCTATCCTGAGACGAAGGGAATGGCGGGGAAGCGCTTGAAATTCAAACCGTTGACGACAATAAAAGTGGATGGGAAGAAAATACTCAATTAAATAGAGGGATGAATACCAATATAATACGGGGGCCTCCGAGGATTTGGATCCCATTTAATTCCCATAACCATCCCATCCACATCGTACGTACGTCGTCCCACGAACACGACCTTTCCTCCACCGATTTTTCCTATCCCGGAATTCAAATCCCGTAGACGATTTTTCTTAGAACTCGGATTGGCGCTGAAAGCGAGGCGCGTACGTTTTCCTTTTCCCTGATGGACAGGCCTGCCGATAAAACGAGGATTGAATCCCATTACATTACCAAGGATGGAAATACGTACGTACGTACGGCACGAGAACCCGAGGGATTCCCAGTCCGGGCATTAGAATATTTCCTATGCCTACGTCTATGCCGCCGTCGCCGCCATATCTTGGTCATAGGAAATGAGTGGATTATCTGATCTGTGAAAGGAAGCGTCGGATCTCCCAGCCCAGAAATGACAAGGGAAATGAGTGACGCGCGGGGATCCGAGATGTACGTACGTACACATGTGACAATGAACATCAGAATTTGAATAAAGCGCCTTGGCCGTACGAGCATACGTATACGTGAAACGTGGCCTGGTTGTGGAAACCTCACATGCATGTGTCTTGTCTGACGGGAAATGTGAAATGGAGGATTTATTCTGGCCAGGTATCCATATTCGTAAGTATGCGAATTCGCAATCCCGTCTCGTACGCGGAAAAAGGATTTGGATCCCAATGAAAGCACGCATAGAACTGCACCTGCTCAGCCTGCATACGGATCACACGTGGAATTCCTGAATAGCCAACCAATCTGGGAAATCATACCCGACCAGTCTGTCATCCATGAATTTATAAGCTATACCGTCCTTAATCCGCGGAGGTTTTCAAAATCATATGTACTACCCGGATTGGATCAATACATTACATAGAAATTTGAAATTGCCAATATTCCAAATTTTTATGGGATACAACATGGGACAGAATGGCGGATAATAAATCCTGGTCCACTCAATTCCGTGCGTGGGATGTAACCGCGCTTATTTGAATTTGACGCCTAATGGGGTTGGAACGGAGGAAGAGAATATGTACATGGATGCATGGGATGGGACGGAATGGGGAAGTTCATAAAAAGTTTGAGAAAAGGGAGACGAGGCCAGAGTTTCCCCTCCATGAAACGTTTAGAAGGGGAGAGAATATAATGACACGATTAAGAGTCCAAAAGTTTGTCTTCGGGTCCCAGAAGATACACGCCTGTTTTCTCGATCCAACCAGCCCTTGTTGGAGAATGGCAAAGTTCCTCCCGAAAACTACATCCAAGGATGAAATGAGCTAGTAAATTAAACGCAAACTTAGCCTTGCTGTGTTGCTTAGGATTTTGATCAAAATTCTTCTTTAAAATATGTTTGGACATATTCATCATATCGGGCAAGCAAATTGGAAAAATTTTAATTTGAAAACAATAGAAATTTTTAAACGGCAACTCTGTATGTATTTTTTTTACATTTATTTTGTTCATGGTTCAATGAAAAAAATGCTTTCACTTTCGCTTCATAATTGGGATGTGGGCATAAGGACCGATTATCTAGTGCAACGAAATGTGCAAGGTTCCCCTTTCTCCGCCTTAAGAAAGTGGGTGCTTTCCTTTTCTTCTACATGTGCACCTTATTATTTATGTCATCTGCATTGCGCTTCTCTGGCCCGAATCCAAGGGTGGGCAGGGAAGGAAAAGTTCCTAACCCATATGATTTTCCATGCTTTCCCCTTTACAATTCACACATAGTTTTGCTACCCCAAGTTGGTTACCTAAAATTAAAATGTGACCCCTGATCCCAGGAAAGGCATTCATTGGCAGGCAGCGGATTTACCGCGTTTTTAGTATAGAAATTTCCCAATAAGGTGCATACTTTATGCATTTATGCAGTAAATCAATGCGAAACCCTTAGGAATTATTGGAAACTGTCAAAATTGGTGGGAAATTTCTTTTATTATTTGACTGTATGTGAAGAAAATGACGGTTTTCTAATGGGAAATGGCATGGGTTTCCCATATGGGGCATAATGATACAATGCAGTGCTTGGCTGGTATGGGCCAAATGCTGTCAAGCGGAAATAATAGCGTAAACAGACGTAGTTACAAAGAAAGAGCAGGAGGGGGGGGGGGGAACATGGGGCTTCCTTTTTTTTGGCAAAGACAACAAATGACATGGCGGGATGGGCGGATTGGCGGGGAGACCAACTGCATTTAAAGGGAAGAGCAAGGATGCCGTGCTGGTTTCCGCAGGAGTGGAAAGTGGATGGGTTGGAATGCCAGAAAGTAAACGGAATGGATCGAATCCAAACAATCCGCGTTCATAGGGCGGGAGGCGGGAGGATTTGAAAAGAACAAAAGTCAACGGGAAGAAAAGGAAAGTTCGGGGAAAGGCGCGGCAAGGGGAAGAAAATCCTGAAATTTATGATAAAGTTTTCCTTTGGTGGAAGGAATGGGGATGAGATTTATTTTATTTCCGTGCTCCCTTCAAGGCCCAGCCGTCACCGCTCCGTGCTGAGCACAAAATGACTGCATCAAACAATGCAGATTCAATCCTATTTCTGTGGTCGGAGAAATGCACTCAATCAAACCCAACCAAAGCTCAAATCCCAAACCCAATTACGAGGTCTGCGACTCTCAAGCTCAAACTTCTCGCATAATTCAATCATCAAAAGTTAAGGATTAATATGAGGATTTGCGGGTAATTCTGACAGTCAAAACCGCGGCACGGCATCAAGGCTGGTGTAGTTGTATGCTACTGCCCTCCTTATTTGGGCCTTGGGCGTGAAAATAGCAATTAATTTTTAGCAAAGAAAATTTTGTTTCAATTAAAAAAAACCCGCCTTAAGAATTTTTTTGCATTATTGAGATTTGGCACGGAAAGGATTGTTTTTCATGTTGACATTTCACGTAAAATAAACGCCCTGCCGGATAACGTGGCGCCAAATACTTTTAATTTCAATCCACCTAATATTTGCATTTGTAATTTCACATTGAGGTTTAAATCCGAATTCCAAAATCAGCCGACACGGCAAATCTAAACGCAAACCACCACATTTAGCTTCAGAGAGCACAATTCCATTCCAAAATAAAGTTGACTTTCTCTCAGTTTCCACCCGCAGCACACACAGTGCAGGCGGAGCAGTGAGCACGGGAGCGTATGATTTAATTTCAAAAATCAAAGGCGGGAAATGAGCCCATGTTTGAGCAGCCTGGGGAATTCCAAGTATTCCAGGTCAAAGAGCACACACACACACACTGACTGAGCCCGCGCATGCGGAGTCAGTCATTTCTGCAGTTACGCCATTCCACGTACTGGATTTGTCCTCTGGTTTTTCATCCGGGAAGGATTTGAACACTTCCGGTTGCCGGGTCCAACTTCCGGGCGGCTCCACCAGTGGAATCTGGTAAATGAAGAGAATGTAGCCCCAGGGTATGTAAAATTACCCCAAAAGATGAAGCGAGCGGGATTTCGATGGAATATACAAAACTACATACATAATGATAGACCCCGGATTGGAAATATGATCTTCCTTCAATTAATCGCAGAATTTGTCTTTTTATTTCTCTGGAAATGCACGGATATTTGAGATGCTGGAAAGCGGGACGTATACATGGTAATAAGACACACCGTAGTCATAGCTGGAGTGGATTGGAGCAGAAAAATTAGGTAAGGGTGTGGGTGGGTGGAAAAAGCTGATTTTGACGCCCTCCCTCCTTCCAAGTGTTTAATTGAAGTCGTTAATGACTGTTGAGGAGCTGGGGGAAATGGGCTCCTATCTTTTTACTTCCTTCCAAATTGAGTGACTCACACAAAGGGACCGGGCCAGACGGGACGTACGCCAAAGTTTGCAAAAGACATTTTGATTATTTTTGATTGTGCGAACACTTCCCTTCCCGATTTTGGCAAGGCATAAAATGGAATGGAATACTCGTGGAAATGAGACTTGGGATGGTGGATGTATGTATGTATGTATTGCTCAGATTTTAATTTGAGATATGCTCTTGTCCTGTCTGTCTGTGCTTCCCCACAACATGTCAGAGGGATGTCACCTGGGGAAAAACAACATCCGTCCCACACTTTCCAACCCAATGGACATAACGTACACATTTTGATTTCTTCGCCAACAGAGACAAGTGCTGGAAACAAGCTGTGCTCCCATTCCATAGGACCGTGTATTTTATCCGTTCCAGGGAAATATTCTACGGAGCCTTTTTGATATTCTGGATAACTTGGGTTGTTTGGTACGACACGACGGGGACGGATTACCCATCCATGTTTAAAATAACAATTCCTATGCGGTGCGGTGAGAGCATGTAATGCAGTGCATGGGATATGATATAATTACATGCCTTTCCTGAATTAAGATCAAAAATTACATTTCGTGTGCTTGTTTTTTGCAATTTTAGAAATCTTAGAAATGTTTTGAAAATACAACACGAGTACTCTGATTCTATGGTACTAATGGGTTGCAACGAACGAATAGATTTGAATATTATTTGTAGCGGAATTCCTCTGTTTGCTACGAGATGTTCATCTATTTCTTTGTACGTGTACATACGTGCGCATTTGTTATTGGCTGAGAGCGGACTTTCATGTTTAAAAATAGATTTAATTCATCTGGAGTAGAAAACTTGATTTGAAGTAGTAAACAGGACGAGGATTCCTGTCTCCATGTATGGTTTCTCAGTATATTTCCTAGCCAGCCAACCAATCCCTCTACAACTACGTACGTGGTAAACTAGAATTAACTTTAAAAATCACTCCATAACTTGAAGGATTTCCGCAAAGGAAGAACTTCAAAGTTCCAGACCCAGTCTGGTCTGGTTTCAAAATTGTCTGTATTTGCTACCAAAGGAATCCATGACTCCAACTGAGACTTTCCCCGCATCCTCAAAGCCAAGTGAGTTTTTCATTGGACTTAGATCCACGTACTACGTACGTACGTTTCTGTGTTTTATTTTCCTTGTATTTTAAAAACGCAGCTGGCGGAGTAGAGGACGGACGGCAGATTTATGTGAGAAACCAAACCGCGGTCCGCTCGGGTTGTGTAAAACGTGTATGTATGTATTTCACATTTGGCAAGGAGAAAGTCCGCTTTCCCCAACAAGAGATTTGTGAATGCAGGCAATGGAGTGGACGGATGTACAAAATATGGCCTATGCACCTGCTGGAACATAAATTCCCCGCCAAGGCATGCAGATCCAAAGTCAGCCAATGGGAAGGAGACAAATTTTTCCGCGTCCCCGACTATTTATGAATTTGATTGAATTGGATTCAAAGTAAAATAAATATTTGATGTATCGGACACAAAGGATGGGCTGGGAGCGTTGGGTCGTGAAATGTGATCCTCCTTTCTCCTCTGCCTTTGAGCGAAGTGAGTCCGGGAACCTGGAAACCTTCCAGCCAACTCAGTCGTTATTGAGGAATCCAACCTGGAAGAAAAACCTCATTTTCCCTCCGTTTGTCAACTCACACAAATCAAAATCATCCGGCCAACTCCCAGCACAAAAATACGATCCCCTTATTTCAAATTGAGTCAACAACTTGCTAAATTATATTTCAAACCTTCCCGCCGTTTCCCCTTCTTTCTTTTTTTAATATTTATTCCGCAAATAGCTGGGAGGGGGAATTCATCTGTAATTGAGTTCCACGCAGCTCAGCGGAGTGGAGCCTTTAGGGCGTGGCATGGCAGGACGTCACGTGTTCCCCATACATGGCCGACCATGCGACGGGTGCATTTGAAAATTGAATTAATAAATTAATTAGATCCGATCTCACCAATGAATTTGCAATGGTTTCCCTTCGAAGAAAAGGCCAGTCCTTCGCTTGGAGGAGAGTGAGATGAGATTGGAGGCGGGAGTAGGAATATGGAAATGAAAGTGCGAATTGATAGACATCCTCTTCTCGATCAAATGCAAATGCAAAAGACAAGATCACGTGGTTCCGGTGCTCCGGGGACCTGTGGTAGTACACGTACTTCTCCGCCAACCTTTGCCTGTCCAACCGGAAATTAATTACTTCAAAAGACTCCCGCCCCTCAGGGGGACTCAACCACATTTGGAATCATGTTCACACTCCCCCCTTGTCACCCTCATCCATGTACTTATGCAATATCCAAGGAAGGATGGATTCCAAAAGTGCTTTCCCGGAAGTAGGCCGTGGGTGGGAGTACCTAACAGGTGTGTATGTGGATTTGGGAGGGAAATTCAATTTGTGGACTTACCATTTTGGACTGGCTGGAGGTTTTGACGAGCGGCGTCATTCCGTCACGGAAAAGTGTGTTTGTTTTGCTCAAATTAACCAGGTTGAAGATAACACGCTGGAAGGAAGAGGACATTGAGAAAAAATTAGATTATTTAAAATTTTCGTCTACAGAAATCCAAAATATTCAAAAAAAAAGTGTTAGCAATCTTTGCAGAATTGTCACTCGGAATTCAAATTTAAAAAAAATATAATTGTTTCAAAACTAAGAAAATGTTATTTTTTGTTAAATGTTAAAGTTCAAAATTTAGATATTAGCATTATTCGGATGCTAAATGGCACATAACACAACTTGGCGGCATNAAAGTTCAAAATTTAGATATTAGCATTATTCGGATGCTAAATGGCACATAACACAACTTGGCGGCATCAGCCTTTTAAGGAACGTGCCTTAAATAGCTTGACTTAGTTCAAATTCCCCGCGCCCGCCAAACTTTTGAAATTCAAAACTGAGAAAAGAAAAATGAGAGGGAAGCCATGGGCTCTAATTTCCATAAATTGCATGGATGGAGATGCACAGTCAGCGTCGCGTCACGGAAGGGGAAAGCGGGTCCACTTGCTTTGGGAGAGAGTGTTATTTTATGTTGGCGGTAATAAAAGGGGGGCGGCCCCCCCTCCATGGAATATAATTATCCGCCCTTCTCCCCCTGCTCCGTTGATGCGAGGTGGGGGAAAGGAAAGAGGTCATTAAGACGAAGACGCGAACCATGAAAGAAAGGAAAAGTCTTCGTCTTAGGCCAAGACTGAGCGGAAACTTCCCCGCGGGAATTTCGAAACTAATTTGTATTCATCCAGCAGGAAGACCATTTGGGTTTTCCTTAAGTGCAGGGCAGGGGAGGGAATTGCTCAAGTGCCCCTTCCCCTCCCCCCATCATCTCCCACCACCCCCAATCAACTCAAACCGCTCCCTTCCATCCACGCTAATTATCGTGAAAGCAAACACCTGATTAATCCTAAGCTTGGCGCCAAAAATCAAGCGTAAAGGGTGTTTCAACATTTTTTGCACAACTCAGCTTAACTTCAGAGAGTGTTTCAACATATTTTGCAAAAACTCAGCTTAACTTCTGAGGGTGTTTCAACATATTTTGACCACATTGAATTGTTTTCAATATCTGCTACCAACCTGATCCACACGAACGTTGTCCACTACGAAATTAAACCAGAGGCGATAGCGCGGGTTGCAGGTGTCCGGCCGAATGAATAGGTCGTATTCATATTCCGATACGAAATCCACGCGCCCAAGATTTCCTGTCATACATTGGAAAGTTGACAAGCGTGAATATTTGTTGGGTGTTTTAAGATAAAATGCATGCTATTTCCAACCTCCTTCGAAAGATGCATCAAAACAAAGATGACCCCGCTTAGCCTTCCCACTGTGGCCTGGAGGTCGGAGTACGACGCGGGTCACGTTGCCCAACCCACCCTCTGCGTCGCTGTCGTCACTCTCTGCGGAGAAAAAATTATTCACTGGTTGAATCCAATTTGTAAGCTGTCTGTCAATTGGACTCCAAGTTTAAATTAAATTAAAGAGAGGATTTCCCAACTCCAACTGAAAACCGCAAAATTGGAGTCCAAGCAAAGTGAAAGTACATTACGAAGTGTGAGAAAGACAATGAGGGCCTAAAATGGAGGGGGTAAATTATTCCATTACTTTTGCAAATGCGGTCATTTTCCATTTGCGGAACTTTCCCCACTTCGTCAGCTCCCAATTAAAGTTCACTCAATTACATCAGTTCTTAATGGAATCAGGGGTAGGTTGGGAAGTGTGAAAGAGGGGATTAATTTCTGCTTGTGTCTGTCGCGGAGACCTAAATCCCTGCACAGCACTTCTTAATCTCCATTGATTATTTATTCAAATTTCGGGAGCCCTCTTGCTGCTATGCTATTTACGTGTGTTCCCCCTTTATTTATTTAATCGTCCACACCCAAATCCGATTAGTGGATGCGGAAATGTCATGATCCGCTTTCTCCAATTCGGGCGAGGCGTGGAGAAAGTCTGCATGGCTTCGCGTATGTCTCAACTCAATTAACGCAATGCGACGAACACGTCCTGGGCCCATCCCTCCTAAGTGGAATCTCTTGTTCCCTCCTTTTTCTTCCGGGAACCAAGTTAACTGGTAGCCTCTCCTAACTTTTTTACTAAACTAGTGTTATTAGTTTTTAAATATAACAGTAAGCTTTCTTTTTAATTTAACAAAATGCCCTGCAAAATATCTTAAGCGCAATTATTTATACATATGAAAACGTCCTATTTGTTCATGTGCAGGCAGACCTTCAGGGCAGAATTCCACAGGCCATTCCAAACATCAAAGGATTTGCATCCATCAAAATATTCAAAGTCGATGGGATCCACAGATTCATGTATGCTTATCCCATGATCCTCTGCGATTTACCTTTGTATTTTGTATAATTCGCCGTAGTATTGAGTCTGGTATCAAAGGAATCTGGATCCATATGATTATTGACATCCGTTTCCCTCCCCCATTTCATGCTTTCCCTCAAAGTGATCAAAGTTTGACAAAAACATGAAAAATGGTATATAATTCCTAGTCGTATGTGTATGTGTATATGGCAGGATACAAAGTGAGCTACTTTCTACTGTGGAATTCCAAGATGGATATTTCAATTCATCCCAGACAATATTTTCCCGCTCATGCCCCTCCGCGGCGCGGGACTCAGTGAAAGGCACTGCGTTCCGTAATTCATCAATTTCTTTTCTTGGAGGTGCGTCGCGGTTGAATGTACGTACAGCACGTGACAAATGGACGTGGCTGTGATTAATTATTAGTATTTGGGGAACAGGTGGGGAGGGGAGTGAGGGTTGTATGTGTTCAGTGAAAGGGGAGAAAGTAGTAGTTCCTTTCTCCCTGAAACATTTTCTCCCCCCTAATTACATTTTCACTCATCGTCGCACCATAGCGACGTTTTCAAACGAATACGTCGAAGAAGCAAGTTTTTTGGGAGACTAATTAAGATTCCCGCCACTTTCTCCCGCCGTGATTTACCGCCCCTCAGTCCCTCAACCACTTAACTGCGAATGACGCGTATTATGGAGTCAGTCAAAAATGAGGGATTCACAAACCAGGGGAAAGTTTTCTGGAGTGGCGGGCCTTACACACACATGCACTTTCTCCAGGAGTTTCTCCTTTCCCGGATTCCCCTCAATTTGACGCAGTCCCACTGCAGTCCCCGTAGCTTTACTCTCTAAGTATTGGTCCCCGCGAGATGCAGCCCGACGCGTGAAAATTTTCAACATATTTTATCAATTTTTGAACAATTTGATCAAATTTTCATCTAGAATTTTGAACCTTTTTTTCCGCGCCGCGTAAGTATTCTTCAAAATCTTGGCTTCGTCCCTACCTTGTCGTCGAACTTCAATTCTCGCAGGGTGGTCCAAGGGATCCCAGGGCTCCATTATGGTCACTCAGAGGTCAACCGCAGGTCACGAAATACTCCGAGTACTTTCACCAGGTGAAAGTCGGACTGGACTCCTCGTAGGCAGGTGAGTGACTGGTGAAAGTGGAGAGGGTCCCACTTAATGGGCCTGAGTGGGACAATACCTGGAGGTTTCCGTGCAAGGCTCTCAATAGCTCCGATCAACAAAAGACACGGCACGGACTTGGCGTGGACGTCAAGTGCTTTTCCGCGAGAAATGCAGCTGCTGTTGCCAGCGGCGGGAACCCGTGCCGTGCCATGGGTGGGGAGCACCCATTTGACTACACCTAGTAATTATACCTGGAATGCAAATCCCTGCTATGCAAAACGGGGAAAGCTCCCTTCTTTTGTGTCCAAATTCAAATTCAGCCCAGGTGTCAACGAGAACAACAGGACCACCCATGAAGATAGTAGAATTGGATTTTTACATCAAACGACCACCCGGAGAGGAAAACCCGGACTTATATTTTTATGTCAGTTGAATTAAACGGGTATAAATGGATTTGATTTCCGCGGGAAGTTGAATTAATTTAAAAGAAAGGAGTGTCCGTCTTAAAGTGAGTGTCTCAACTCCTCGTAAAATCCTAATCCTGGTGGGATGGTTCCGGGTCGTAAAAAAAACAAATAAGGCGAAGTTGCCGGTAACACGGCTAATAAAAATTGAAGTCGTTTCCCTGCCTCCACTTTGGCTAAACAGGATGTAATTTGGAAATTTGAGTGCGGCCCCGTAAACCGAGGGTTTTTATTGGCTTCCCTGCAGCGCGGATTATGAAAGGTTGGCGGGGAAATGGCTCAAGGCGTAAGCCATGAATTTGTAGTCTCCCACTCCTCCATCCCATCCCATCCTTCTGGCTAAGAAATCTTTGAAAAGTTGTCAAAGGCTTGGAGTGAAAGAGGAGCTGGTTCCTTTCCCTGGAATGGAGGAACAACCAAGGCGGAAAGTCGTAATAAGCCCCAGGTTCCGCCCTGTGCACCCATTGACACGGATTCCAGGGAATGAAGGATCCTGGTGGCTCCAATCATTTCAAAACGGGCGCTCAATCGTGAGCACGTCGTGGACACAAAGGCGCTTTCTTACAAATCAGTAAATTCTAGGACAGGAGGCAGGTACTATTCATTGCCCCATTCAAATCCCGCGGTACCGGTCCTATTCCTGGATTTCTGTGTACACGCATGCGCAAGAGTAAAGTAAGTTCAAGTTACCAATTCATCAAAATTTCGCGGTATTGACTAAACGTATTCCCGAGATCCCTACACGCATCCGCCAATCTTACTATTAGTACATACTACAAATTATTTTTATATTTTTCTAAATATTTAAGTACACTTTTATATTCACAACATAAATATATTCTTCAAATTCCGCGCCTGCCCACGACATCATACGCATGAATGGGTCATTGACCCCCTGTTTAGTGCATGAATCCAAAAAAAATCCGAGGCCCCATGACTGGACGCTGAGAATAGAAACCCTGGAGGCTCCTCCCACCTGTCACCTGGCACACCACCGAGCTTCTAATTTCCACGTCCGTCCATCGTGAGAGAAGTGGACTTGATGCAAATTTTCCGTGCCGGGTTTTTGGCAATAAATCAGATTTCCCTGCCGAGATATGAAGGAGACACTGGGAATTTCCACGTCCGTAAATATCCCTTGGTGGCAAAAGAGCGACCTTACGCATTGCGTCGCGTCCCGTCGTCCGTCGTAGCATTGCATGGGAAACGTGGCTGTCCGATTCCAACTGTTCCCGGGAAATGACAAATTTCGCGCAGCGTCGCGTCGGAACGCCCCGCGCGGCGCTGCTCTGTACATGCAGTGTAATGTATGACAGACAAACGCGTATGTCATACCATATCTCTGATGAACAAATCAAACACATGGCAATGTATGGATGTTTGTATTAAATGCGCATGCGCACGCAACTGGAAATGAAACTCATCACAAAATAATTAATGAATTTGAAACTTTGCGCGCAGCGGGTTGGCTGGATGATCAAAGGACAAAATCCTTTGCTACGGCCCTACGCGTGCAGTAAACATGCTGTACGTACATGCAAGACATCGGATTTTATAATTCGGAACCAGATCCGATAAAAGCGGGCCGTACTCGGGCGTCCCATCCCCATCGTCCATCTGCACACTGCCTTCCCTTGGATTGGCAGGCAGGGAATAAAAAAAAAACCCACGATAAAAGATTCCATCCGCGAACGGATCTGGCAATTGGATCCAGGTGCATGGACGAACACAGTGTGGAAAGTAGCTCTGGATTTTTTACAAACGATTTACCCGTCTGGCCGGCCGCGGCCGCTGCCAGAGCAGACGTTCGTTCATTCTATTCAATACACGGTAAAAAATTCCCATTTTTATTCTTTATTCCTCTGCAAAATGTATGCTTGCACACATGCTTGGGTTTCGGGTGATCAAATCAACACAGAAGAATTCAAACCTGGGGCAATATGAGATGAAGGGAAATCTACATGATTTCTTCATAGTGGCAAGGTAAAAATTTCTTATTATTACCGGTAGCTATTCTCTACTGAAAACTACATGGCAAATTTAGCAGTATTTTAGCAATTTTCCGCTAATATTTAAATTCCTGCACGCGAATTGTAAACCAGCCACTTCACATAATTTTTTTAATATAAGCCAGATTGGCGCCATGCTTTAAATGTACTCACCCTCATGATTAGACATGCTGATTTAACCCACTCCTGAGGTCACGTACGTGGAGGTCTAATGCTGACCTTCAGCTCGGTTTGTCCGTTGGTTGTTGTTCGATGGATTTGGATGGACTGAGTCACGTCTTTCGCCTCCGTTGGTATTTTAATAAGGAAAATGATGTTTTCGTTGATGGACGTATCTGTGCCGACGTGTCCGCCCGCCTTCACCGCCCGCCCGCCCGGTGCCCAAAATAATAAAATGTGTTCATCGTCTCCGGATATCCCGCCGTCCGGTCCACATCGGTTCCGTGCCGGGGAACCATCATCATCATCTTTTCCTCAATCCCCGAATGACAGCACGTACCCACCTGTACCCGTAATCCATTAGCCTGCTTTGTGTGTGAGGAATGAATTAAGGAGCCCATCGTCTTGCGAGGAGCGACGACTAACCTATTGCGTCTTATGTAACAACGACTTAGGATTAGCTATGGAAGTTATTAGACGTGAGTGATCCAATGCTCCTGTGTGTATTCCCTGGATCAGCATTCCTTTCCATTGCATTGCAAGGAGGAGGGAAAGTCATTTGCATATCCATGCATTAGCCATGCCATAGCACGGCCCGTACTGGTGTGTATGTATGCATGGCTTTCTCCAGGCTTTCCCGTCCCGTGCCCAAGACGAGAAGAAGGCAAACCCCAAAATGTTGAAGGCCCCGAATTTTCCTCATTCTTCATCCGAAACCAAAGGAATTTTACTGCCTGTCGAATAATATGCCTCGAAGTGGCTGTATGGCTGCCAAACTAACTTTCTTTTGCATATTTAAATTTGAAATTTGAGCCATTACGAAATAAGTAATTTGGAAATTGATTGCCATGCATTATTGTCTTTTACATGAGTCATCCTTGCCTTTCCCGACAGGGAATTGATTTTTAAAGCTAAAAGTGTGTATGTACGAATGTACATGTATATATATACGTAATATGTATGTATGTGTGTGTGAATTGCTCCCATCTCCACTACACCCCAGTACCTTTACCCCCGGGAATTTCAAATTCGCATGCATGACACGCACACACGGGAATTACCCTAGGGTCACCCTCCCCATCTGTGTCTGACTCAACGACGACGACGGGGATGGAAGTTACCCGGACCCGGGTAAGTAAATGAATCCAATGCGGCACAAACTTCCAGTCGCATCCCTTACCCGAGCAGTACTTTTCTTCGGGCGTGTATTGATTTTCCCCGAGACGGGGATTTCCCGAATCCGACCGACAAAGAACCGAAGGACGACTTCGCCCTCCGCCAGGAAATCCAGTCCCCATCGTTGAACAAGGGAAAGTCATGCTTTCCCCCACCCCCTGAGCGGAGGATTGGAGCGGAGCTCACCCGGGTAGCCGATCTCGGCCGGACCCCGTTCCCATTCGGGCCCCTTTGGTTCCCCTGCCCACTATTTTGACTCATTTAGTTCCTGCACCTCCAACTCGTCAGTTGTGTTGTCACCGTTCTCCGATTTTCTACTTCTTCTTCGCCCGCGGTTCACCTCCTGCGTTGGTTTCTAGTCCGGATTCAAATTTCCCACTCCCATCAGTCAGTCGATTCCCCCCCAATATTCATTGTTCAGTTTTCAAAAGCCCGTATCCCGCCCCCTAACATTTATCATTCCCGCCGTTGGAAATTCGTGAGTCAGCATTTTCCGCTTTCACTTTTTGGTTGGGGACCGCCGGCTGTAAGCCTTGACGACCTGCGACAGGCCCAGACTCAGGTGAGTGGGAGCCCTTACTACATAACATTAAGGGATGGGCTAAGGGCTACGTACTTTGTAGGAGTAGCTTGTAAGTCGCTTGTAAGAGGAGAAAGTGTAGGAGGGACGGACGGACGGATGTATCGATCGTCGTAGGGGCTGGGATAAACCGCACGGATGACGCGGAAATAACTACACGGGGAGGGGGAAATAATTTCGGGTGCCGGGTGCTCCTATTTTGTGGGGCGGGAGTGCTTGGAATTGAGACGGGGGGAATTGTAAGGGAGAAATCCATCGGAGTTCAAATGCCAGAGGATGAGGAATTTTCCATCGGATTTGAAATTTGACTCACAAAATTTGAATTTGATTTTTCCACTAAATTTGAACTTAATTTCAAAAGTGAAAGTTTGATTTGAGTAGGTATTTGGTATGGAGAAAGCGTGCTTTCTCCTCTGGGAAAACGTATAATTTTGACGTGAGTGCAAATCCGCGTAAAATAAGCATAGGTTAGGTTGCCCATCCATGAGATTGAGTTAATTAAGGCTGATGTGGAATGGAAATGTGGATAATTACGTAGCTACGTATGGAATTCAGTCTGCTGTTGGTGTGGATGAACCAGACACGGGCTGGGCCGGGTTTTTGTGTGTATTTTCCGAGTTCCATTGTCCACGACGGATGGATTTATTCCCGGGTGACTGAGGGAGGGAAGGGGGGAGATTGGATTGGGATCTGAGTCATCAAAAACTTTTTTTTGTACACCACCGTTTTACGCCCTCCCCAATTCGACGGACCCTTTCTTAATTGGATTATGCCGTGTGTGTGTGCTCCCGGCTTTTAATACCCGGGTATTTTTCTGAGTCATCAAAAACTTTTTTTGTACACCACCGTTTTACGCCCTCCCCAATTCGACGGACCCTTTCTTAATTGGATTATGCCGTGTGTGTGTGCTCCCGGCTTTTAATACCCGGGTATTTCCAACTCCAGATTATTTTAACAGTAGCCAATCAACTGCGATGGGTTGCATGGGTTATGGTCATAATTGACCCCTGGGTCGTAAAATATAAAAATTGACTGGGTTGTCAAATTTTTTTCCCAGGATTTTGTTTTCGTATTAAATTTCTCATCTCATGACCTTTGACATTTATGAATTTGTGTGCTGTGCTGGTCGTCCATCATGATGTAGACACGTGTTTGAGGATTGAATGGAATGAGTTGTGTGGGAGGTCGGGGGGGCAAGGGAACTTAGCAAATCGTTAAGAAACATGACTTTGAAATCAGCGGGGGAGTAGTAAATCCGCGGGCAATTTTCCGGAGCAACTTTCCCTCTGCCATACCACCGCAATGCAGATCCCAGGACCATATCCCCAGTCTGCTACCACATATGAATGGAATTTCAAATCCTCGGCTCCATAGGTTCTCCTCATCATCACGTGGACGTAAATCCGCCATTTTTAAATTTAGCAGTGGCACTTGAGTCAAAAACCACCATTTTAAAAATAATCACATATTAAATTGTGGTAGACCGCTATTTTGGAATTAACCATGTAAATCCTAGTCTATAAACCGCCAATTTTTGAACAAAGCACACAAGCTTAGTCCAATACCGCCATTTTTGAATTATCTTTCCATTTAAATTCATCTCATAAATTCTTAATCAAGTTTTCCATACTAAATTCCTACTTCTAACCACGAATGTATTTGAATTTCCCGCATTTCCGGCTGTGAATTTGAAAATGAGAGACAATTGCCATTGTTCTAGGCCTCCGCTGGAAAACCTTGGTATCCTGGAATCTCCAGAAACACAACACCACACCCTACTCTCCCATACATGATATTGGATCCAGATTAAATAAAAATAAGCGGGAGTTACAAAGGATCCGAGTTTTGGAGAGCCGGGTGTTGGTGCATTATGCAGATGAACCTTCGCCCGTAAAAAATGAATGAATGAATGGACCATATGCCGACCTATACGGCCATCATACGTGTGCGGGTGTGGGTGCAGTGATGCATTTGTATGGGCGGCTGGACGGAGAAAGTCCCAATCCTTCGAAATGATGGGGAAATGGCCGGTCGTAAAACAAGAGGGGACGTCTCTCCGTCCATCGGGCTCACCCTTTTATCCGAACGGGTTGGATTGGGTCCAGCTGTGCGGAGCCGATTTGCATATTTTTTGTTCCCTGGATTTAGACACGGAGGAACTGAGGGAGCCGGGATTTTAAATATTAACAAGGGAGCTCCCACAGGTGATTCACTCGTCACTTTGATGACGTAATAGGAATTCTTAATTAAAACTGCATAAAACTAGAAGAAAAATATCTGCTTTCTGGTAATTAGCATGCGTATGGGTAAATTAACTGGTGGGAAAATCACCTATTTAAAAAAAATACAAAAAGCATACATATGGGCTATTAAATTGGTGGAAAATTCCCATACTTCCATTAATAGAAATTTTATGTGTGTACTTAACAATGTGTTAATTCCCTCTGCCTAAGAAAGGGTAACGGAAACCGTAATTTCAAAAAATCAACGGGGAAAGTCTTTTTCTTGAAGATGTTGATGAAAAAAACCGTAGTAGAAGTGGATAGAAATCCTCGTCAGCCGCCTTTGGGGGGAGCCGCATCCGCAGGATCTTAGGTCCCGGGCTGAGTTGAGTTGGATTTGAGGAGTGGCGTGGCTCCCACGGAACCGAATTCGGGGGTGGGGAGAGAGGGGGGGGTTATTCCATGGGTCGGTCCGTCGCACCCAGTTCCCCCAACCCAACATCACTTGGCTTCACTCTGACTCGTCTTAAGGAGTGCGGAGCTCCCGAATTCGGTCCAGAGTCCAGGCTCCGTCCGGAGGAACTTGTTCGCTCCTCTCACAAAATTATTTTTTCCTTTCAAAAATTCTGGAGTTCATCACTCATTCGATGACAACTTGAAAGGCCCGCCAAATCCCATCAAGTCCTGTTAGTAGTTGTAGTCCTGTCCTGTGCAGTGGAGTGCTGTGCTGTGCCGTGGCGTGAGATAGTGATATTATTGGTCCTTCGAGCCAGATTAAGGGCTCTCCCCTTCATTTTTGTTAGTAAAGTGTGCTGTGGACCGCGCCGTGGCTCAGGTAAAAAAAAATTTAAAAGGCTGTAGCCGTAGCCCTTACAAATTATTCCGGGGAAACAGGGTCGAATTAGTTACAGGGATCTTGCCATGCCATGCCATGTAAGGGGACGGGGACTTGAAGGGCACAGCCGTATGGCACGTGCTATCCCATCAAGTCCTGTTAGTAGTTGTAGTCCTGTCCTGTGCAGTGGAGTGCTGTGCTGTGCCGTGGCGTGAGATAGTGATATTATTGGTCCTTCGAGCCGGATTAAGGGCTCTCCCCTTCATTTTTGTTAGTAAAGTGTGCTGTGGACCGCGCCGTGGCTCAGGTAAAAAAAATTTAAAAGGCTGTAGCCGTAGCCCTTACAAATTATTCCGGGGAAACAGGGTCGAATTAGTTACAGGGATCTTGCCATGCCATGCCATGTAAGAGGACGGGGACTTGAAGGGCACAGCCGTATGGCACGTGCCATTTTCCGTATGTTGTGTTGCATCTGTCCCACTCCATCAGCTGGGAAAAAGGGACGAGTCCGGAACAATAAATAAGTTCATTGCGTGTGAGAGGCTCCCAT
Source organism: Orthonychiurus folsomi (assembly GCA_036851895.1). Classification (NCBI taxonomy): domain Eukaryota; kingdom Metazoa; phylum Arthropoda; class Collembola; order Poduromorpha; family Onychiuridae; genus Orthonychiurus; species Orthonychiurus folsomi. Next base: position 12,136 of record JAAXYW010000463.1, on the reverse strand, counting down.
GTGTAAAGGAAGGGGTAGCCTCAAGGCCCCCCTGCCCCTTCCGACCGACCGTTGCATTGGAACGGACAGCGGGTAATCCGGGTACGGGGAACCCAGTTTGGTTTTGACTTCCTCCGAGTTGAGTGTGTGGATCATACATAGGATCGGTGGGATTGCCGCTAAATTAATTAATTGTGCTTAATTGATTATTAATTAATTCTTTTGTGTTCCGTGGTGTGGCGTACGTACGTACAAGTTTAGAGGGAATTTTGAATTCGTCGTCGTCTCGGTTCCTCCTTCTTCATACATGTTCCTTGCCGTGGAAGGGTAGGTGATTCCTTTGTACATACGCCATAAAATTAAATACCCGTATTTAAACAGGCGGGTATTTGAATTTTCGGTTCGAGGGTTTTGACAGAACCGATCCGCGCTTCGCTCTTTCTTATTTATTACGTCGTCGTCGTCTTGAGTATTTATTTTCCAAATGAATGGATCCATTCCTCAGTCTCCGATTTCCTTCCGCACAAATAACTGTATTTAATACTCTCCGGTCCCCCCCCCCAGCCCCCCTTCGAAACCATTCCTACCCAATAATTTATGTATTATTTATTTTAAAATCATCTGCAAATTAATTCACAATTCACAGGACAAAATGGGACGTGCTGTTTTGTGTACGAAACGAAATCCGTTGGGATTGAGTTGCATTTCCCCGTACTAGTTGGGGAGGGGGCGGGGTAACGTAGGGGGGGGGGGGAGTGACTGGTGCAGCTGGTGACATTAGTTGGGGGGAAGGGGATTTCATGGGTTATGATTTGGAAGGCCCGTCGCCAAGTCCTACGGCCGTTTTACTCCGCAATGCAGACGAACCACTCTTGTTTTTGCTTGGAGGATACCCGGGTCGGTCCCCGGGTACCCCCCAGCCCAAGGAGAGTAGGGGAATTGAATATTACCTGCTAAAGTTGGTTCGATTAAAAGCCAGGCTAGTCGGTCGTCGCGTGCGTGTTCCAAACACGGTTTTTTTTTGACAATTTAACACATATCACGTAGTGCATGGCTGGTATGGATTAAGGGTGGGGAAAGGGCAGCCGATGGACAGGAAATTGGATTTTTGTTATTCCCGGCGACGGGGGACTGGGATGAATGCGTGCATGGAGTAGGTAGGAATAAGCTATTAATTGCAATGGAAATGCAATCCTTGGGCCAGGAATGTAAAGTTGTTTTGGGGAACTTGGCAATCAGCTCGAGTGTGAGACGAGAGGCTAAGGAGCGGATTTTTTATGAGTCGAATCCAAAGGAGTCAGGAATCATACGAAGGAAATCTGTCACCCGTTTTATTCACGTCCGTGCATTCGATGTACTGCTAGGTTGGATTATTAAAATCATTTCTAAATATCACTCTGTAAAAAATCTGAAAACAAATATGAAGATGTTGAGATTTTAAAAATTCAAATATTTGATATTTGGGTGACTCGAATGGATTTAACATTTTTTTTAATATCTAAAAACAAAATTACCAAATGAAATTCAACAGGGTGAGGGTGGGATTGTTAGGTTGTGGATGGGGGCGGAGGTTGTGAATAAGGAAAGATAAACTTTAATAAATTAATGGTTGGGAGAGAGAGGGGAGCTATTAATACTTGTGCAAGGGAAATCAAGATCCGAGATGAGCGGAGAAGATCCACAGTCCTTTTACCCCCCCCCCCACGACCCATTCCCGATCCAACCGAAATACACAAATTTAGTTTTTTGGTAAAGATTCCATCCAGCTGTGGGGAGCCACATGGCACGAGCCCCGCCACATCTGTCGCATTCCTCCGTCCGTCTCACTTGGCATATTCAAAATTCCCGCTGTCTCCATCCATCCTCCGCGTCACGGATACGGCTACAAATTTATATGCAAATTAGTCAAATATTAATACTACGTACTACATCAAGATCCCACCAAATTCTATGGCTGACATTTGAATTTGGCGCCAGTTCCCAATTTCAATGCTACATAGTTGAATTATCTAATATTTTGAATTTCCCGGTTCACAGTTACCCCGTAGCTGATCTGGAGGTAGGGAGCGGTGCTTTGGTGCATTACTTGCCTGGGATTGTGGACGGGCTGAGTGGGGCCGGCGGTGGTTGGCTGCTCGGACCAGGAGGGGGCGTTGGTGTCGGACTGAGTGGGTTGCTGCCAGGGCTCGGTCCCTGCAAAGGGCTCCTGTACCCCCCAACCGGACCTCTGACGGAGGTTCAGTCCCTTCCCGCCTTCTCGGCCCCACCCCACCCCCCACACTCACCCACCCCTTCACCCCCCAGCAGCATGATGTCCAATGGGATGGATATGAGCGGAACTCCGCCGCAGGCGAATGGCTCCATCCATGGCGTCACAGTCGCTTGTGGGTTGGGCCTCTCTGGTGGCCCCGCCTCTTCTCCGAATGGGAACAACGGATTGGAGGAGTCAAAAACGAATCTGATCGTCAACTACTTGCCGCAAACGATGACCCAGGAGGAGATCCGCTCCCTCTTCTCCTCCATCGGGGAAGTGGAGTCCTGCAAACTCATCCGCGACAAGATCACCGGTGAGGGGGCCATTTGCCAGTTTTTCAAATATTTAAAATTCCCGCCATCCCAACTCTGATTTGGACCCCCTAGTGGAGTAATTCAGACTCTTCTATGGTTTCAGGGCAGTCCCTCGGCTACGGCTTCGTCAACTACCATCGAGCGGAGGATGCGGAGAAGGCTATCAACACACTCAATGGCCTCCGGCTCCAGAACAAGACAATAAAGGTGAGATCCCAGCCAAAATTTGAATATTTCAAAAAATATTTAGGTACTCCTTTTTCGAATTCCCCGCGCGCAAAAAGCCACCAGCAAATGTGAACATGTGAAATCTGTCCTTTTGGAATGGAATTTAAATTCAAACAATGCTAATTACCTCATTTGTTCACACCCCTAAAGCTATGCCGGGTTTTGGCGGGAGAATTGGAAAGCTGTCAATGGAATTTGAGTCCCGTCAAACCCTGGCCATTGTCTTAGACGAGAAGGAATTTGGTGTAGGTTCCCGTAGACAACTTGGATTGTGTTACCTATTAGCGATCTATGCGTTGAGGTGTACTTATAAATAGCTTCGTTTCCCACGACTGACTGCTGAGGAAGCGGAGCCTGAGATAATTCCCTCCAACCCAGTCTCCCTCAATCGATTTCATGAAGACAAAGGAAATTAATCATCCTTCCACTCAAGGCCCGGCCCTTGAGTCCATCCCTTAATCAATCCAATTATTTTCCACGGCCGGCCATCTTTGTTTGAATTATACGGAGCACCGTAGTACATGTACTACTACAAATCCTTTGACGTATGCCACGTGCAAAAATATCCAAGACATAAATAGACCTTGTAAAGCGCTCCCACGTGTTGTTTTGTTAAGAAAACAAGAAATGACTCTTCAAAGATGCAAGAGAAATTTGGGAGTCCGTCGTAAAAGAGGGAATGACCATAAATAGTGATGAGATGGGCCGAGGCTAATTTTCCGTGGTATTTGGCAGGTATCTTACGCGCGGCCGAGCAGTGAGGCGATCAAAGGAGCAAATCTGTACGTGAGTGGACTCCCCAAAAATTTGGCGCAGCAGGAGCTGGAGAGCCTCTTCACCCCTTTTGGACGCATCATAACATCCCGCATCCTATGTGACAACATCACGGGTAAATACATCTACTTTTAACCTAACTCTGTCTACCATGCATTCACTAGCTCCGCCCTTTAATTAATACCTACTAACATTAGTCACTGCCACTCTTTTATCAAAAATACAAATAAATAAGAATATTTTGTGGTATTTTTTAATTAATAAAGCTTAGTATACACTAAGGTAAGATTAAGGTTACTTGGCGGTAATATACCCTTAAAAACGTACGTCAGAGGGCGTACAGCGTGCCTGCCGTGTGTCGTGTATTCGACCAATCACATGATCACATTGCCCCAAAAGATCAAAGACGAATGACAGTGACGAGTAGGGGATTTTGGATTGAAGTTTGATCTTGTGCTGAGCTCCTTAAGAAATGACGAAGGCGATAGGCCCATGAAGGGATGGACCTACTCGAAATAGTAATCATTCCTGGGAAATCAAATCCCATCCGCCGGAAAAGCGGATATTACATAAGGTATAGTATATGGGGGAACCTAGAGGAATTGAAATGGACAACACAAACAGTCCGAGCGGGTTTCCTGGCTGGAATTTCCGGGCTCTTGGTTCCAAAAATTCCCATTTTCCTCGGGAATTGGGAAACCAAAGTCTGGAAATTGTTTTTTTTCGACCGGGCCTGGGCCAAGGGATAAGCGTGCCTGCCCCTGTGCAGGACTTTCAAACTTTTCTCAGTCGACGGGATCCAGTTGAGTGAAAAAGTTTATGTACTTTTATGTAAATTAGTCAACGTCACGTACCGTACGTACGTATGCCTTTATCTCCCAGACGTACGTCTTCTTGGAAAAAAGTCTGAAGTTCCAGCCTAATTTTCCTTTCCGGTCAACATGTTTAATGGTCTATTCAATTCCCCGGAGGGGGGAAGTCTCCCATTGGCTGTCACGTGGATGACGGGAATTTTATTTAAAATCCTCAAATCCCATTAAACCCGACGTAATTCCACTTACGAAATAAAGGATTATCTGCTCGGAATTTGGTAGTTGTTTTGGAGAAAGTGTTTGTTGACAAAATGGGGATTCACCTTGGACGGCCTTGGGCTGTCTCCTTCCTGTCTCGATGACAGCCATTCATTCTTCTGCCATCCATTCTTTCCGCTCCGATCTGACACATTTCCATATCGTTTCCCTGTCTCCCACCTCTTTGCCCTCCCCCCACGCCACGCCATGCCATGCCACGGGGGAATGGATGGATATCTTTAGATATTTAGAATAGGATTCTTAAGCCATTCCAATTCTGATTTACATGGAACCAATTGGCTCTCCGCCAACTTCCATCCTTTCCTATACTAAACCCTCCACTCAAATACTCCTTCGTCCCCAAAAACCAAACCAACATTTGGAAATCCGAACCCGTAAAACATCTTGTTATTTGGCGTGGCGTGGCGTGGCGTGCTGCGGGAGCTGTCATGTCACTCATTTTACCCACAACCTAACATACGCAATGTACACGGAGTAAAAATGTTAATGTTGCAAATGCAAATATTCATAACTTCCCGGGCATCGCACGCCACGGCCACGGCTCCGCCAGTCAATCTTTTTTCGTTGGAGTTGATTTTGCCATTTGCCAAATACGTAACGTACGTACGAGTCGAATCAAAGGGAAACCCACACGTCACTCATAATATACAACGATATGGTATGATAGTAAAGGGAAAAAAATACTCGTCTGCCAATTTTTTGGCCTTATCTGGGGTTGGGATGGATCCTGGGCCTGGGGCAGGGAATGATGGGTTGAGTTATGACGGACGGCTTTTATCTCCGAATTCGGAACGGGTGGAATGAGTGACCATAACAATAGGTAGCTAGGATTAATTCCCACGGATCTCAAATGACAACACTTTGAGTCTGTCTGGGACCCCTTGGCCATGCCATAACCGGTCATTCAACTCCTTTTCCGATTTCCATGGTTTCATAACGAGTAATAGACACTAAAGGACATTGTATAAGGTCAAAGTTCAATTGGATGGAATCAAACGGCAAAGGAGCTTATGGTTATATTTATTCTATCAGACCCTGTGTTGGGCTGGGAAATAATCTGCATTAAAAGTAGAAATGATTTTTTCAAAAAGCATGTACACACAAATGATTAGGTGCACAGAAACAGAGTTGAAGATCCAGATTAGTAAATGGTATAGATCCACAATAAGCCTAGATTCCTAACTGAGATATCCTCTTTGTTCAAGGCTTCAACACAAAGAGACAATGGGGGTGTTTAACATATTAGGATTTCTTCATGACCCGCCATGCCATGCACTGTGCAATACGAAACCAATCATACAACGTTACTAAGATTGAGCAAATTATATGGGGGTATGATAATATTGCACATCAAGGGCATTTAAAATTTGAAATTTGAAAGAAACGATGAACCAAATTAAATTTTACATATAAATATTTTTTTTCGAAAGCGTTTGAGGTGGCAGAGTCTGAAGAATCTATAGTTGGTAATTGTTTAGGTAGTTGAAGAGATGGCGGTGGGGTGTGTAAGAATTTGGGAGAATGACATGTCGTTGTCTGTTTGTAATAAGCAGGACTTTCGAAAGGCGTTGGGTTCATTCGGTTTGATCAGCGCGTGGAGGCGGAGCGAGCCATCCAGGAACTGAACGGCACCATTCCAAAGGGATCCACGGAGCCCGTCACCGTCAAATTTGCCAACAATCCCAGCAATAATACAAAAGCTCTTCCGCCGCTCGCCGCCTACTTGGCCGCCCCTCAAGCAGCCGCCGCCGCCAGACGATTCGGAGGACCCATCCACCACGCCACTGCCGGCCGACTGCGGTACATACCACTTTCTCCACTTTCCAGGTGAGCTACGTCCCCGCAGCTCATCTACAAAGTTAACCTTAAGTACCCCCACACCCTCAACTCTTCGTTCGCCTCATTTTTTGTATGTTTTTTAAAATTTCAAATCTCCCCCAAAGATTTCTATGACAATGTGGGGTAATGTGAGATTCCTTTTGGATTTTCCCGGGGCTTCCCATCCTTTGTTTCTGATTTGCTTGTGTGCCTGCGACGCGAAGAGTTGAAGCTGTCAAACCCAGTCCTCCCCCTGATTCCTTTTGAATTAATACTTAACTTTGGATTTCTGGATCCGAAGGGCCCCCTCCCTGTGAAAGGGTAGCCAATTATTCAATCAAATGTGTTGATTTATTTTATTTTGTATATACATACATACGAAATGTCACAAACACGGGCCCACGGAGGAAGCGGAGGACGGAAGGAGTTGGACGTGAGAGAGACAGGTGGAGAGGAATTGTGGGTGGGGAGGATGCTAAAAGCCAATTCATTATAATTTGATTGCCGATTGTGATTTTTTCAAGTCCTTGGTCTTTTATATTTTTGTAAATGTAAATTAATTTGAGGGCAAGTTATTGGAGGGGAGCAGTTCCTCGTGCCTTGTTTTGATTGGGTTGCAGTTGGGGGTGAAGTCCATGGCTCCGCCCCCTCACGCCCCACCGTGTTGTTCTCTTTCTCCCTTTAAGTGTCTTGGATTTTGCAGCATATTTCTTCTCTGATTATTCGATTCCGTTCCTCTTATGATTGTGATTATGATTATGTTATTTGTTATTTATTATCTTCGATTCGGATTGATTTTTTTGGTTGGTTCTTACCTTGCTTTTCTTTCTCTGTTTGATTTTTAGCACTGGCAAGGCCATGCTGGCCATAAACAAAGGGTTGCAGAGGTCAGTCTCCCGTCTTCTTCTTTTTCAGTTCTTCTCAGTTTCGGTAAAACAATGCCCACCAAATTCCGCCAAGCCTTGGATTTGACTTCTCCCCAAAAAAACGTTACCTTATTTCACAAATCATTTTGTTTTCCCCCGCACGCCGTAGCCTCAGCTTCGCGTAGTATATCTGCCATCTGCCGCCCGTAACGTAAACTTGAACTGTAACCGTAGTTTCCAGCCCGCGCCCTCTACTTGTGTAAAGTAGCATTGCAGCCTTAATTGTCAAATCCAATTAATTCCTTTGTAGCCAAACAACTTTAGATTTCTCTTTCCCATTTTTTGATTTTGTAATTGTTCCTTCATTTTATTTTTATTCTTGTCCGCATTTTTTGTTTTTATTTTTTTGTTCCCCGTACTTGCAAAAACAAAATGGAGCCCGCAGCCAGCCCGACCTTTTCTTTGCGATGATCGACGCGCCTCCGCCATTTCTCCACACCTGCTCAATGTGCAAAAAGAAATTATTTTTATTTCCATTCTGAACTCAATGCAAATTTGCACTTGTTTTAAACTTGACCTCATTTGAAGCACGAGTGGGGATTTGACGTATGCGCCGCTCGCTCGGTATAGACTAGCCACACCCACGCCTGCGCCTGCGCAGCGCAGGCTGCCTCGATCCCCGTGGGTTGTACGTAATCCTTGTTTAAGCCGTGCTTTTGGCCTGGTAGGTAAGATTGGTTGGGTTTTCTGAGGATCGGAGGGGCCATTGACCTTGACCTGTTTTTGTGTGTTTCCTCCCCCTGTAGGTACTCACCGCTGGCAGGTGACCTGCTCGCGAACACAGTCATTCCTGGCAACGCCATGAACGGGGCGGGCTGGTGCATCTTCGTCTACAACTTGGCCCCGGAGACGGAGGAGAATGTTCTTTGGCAGCTCTTCGGACCCTTCGGCGCTGTGCAGAGTGTGAAGGTCATCCGTGACCTTCAAACCAACAAATGCAAGGGATTCGGATTCGTCACTATGACCAACTATGACGAGGCCGTCGTCGCCATCCAGTCCCTCAATGGCTACACTTTGGGCAACCGAGTCCTCCAAGTCTCCTTCAAGACGAACAAGACCAAAACCTCATAAGAACGCTCCGCCCCCACACAATCAGCATACATCTCCAGCTCACTACAACAAATTGCAACACCCCACCCACACCCCACACCCCCAAAGATAAACTACCCACTCTCTAGTCTCCACCACCAAAAATCATCGAATCAAGTCTAACACTATACGTAAACCACACCCCCTTGTGCCACGCCCCGGGCCATCACACCCCCTCTGATTTCCAAGGCAGGGGGCCCCACCACTCACTCAACGTAGCTTTCTAGGACACGTGACACAGGGACCCGGTTATTTCCCAGGAAGGACGCCAGGGGTCATTGACCCGGGTGACGACCTCCCCTCACCTGCTGCTAGTCACTAGAGCCAGAGCAGAGGAGGATGGTTACTAGTCAAGTCAGAAATGATCCCTTGACCCCTGGCTGACCTCAACAATGCATTCAACCATGACATTATACGCACGTATAAAAATATAAACTCGGCGCCGAGCACCAATCGGAACGTATCAGACAAAGGGAGACCACGCCCCCAACCCGTTGGAGGTGTGGGAGCCTTTGGGAGCGGTGCGTAGATTAAGGACTCTGAAATTAACAAAGAAGGGGGAAGGTCAAAGGTCACCCGCCCGCCAGACACAGGAAGACACAAAGAAACAGATATATCTTAGAGGAAAGAGAAAACTACTGGAAGTATTGTTACACATTTACATTTAAAAAAAGGGAGGAGTCAAAAGGGCGGAGACAGAAGGGAATCTCTATTATTATTACTATTGACTGTTGTTACTGTAGCTGCTAAACACAAAGGAAACTCTAATTATATGGAATGCCTAGTTAAGTCAAATTAAGCTAATTAATTGTTACTAAGCATTACAAAACCTGGAAGGATGCGGCGGGACACTTTTATCTTTGAGAGGGGGTAAAGGGAAAAAGGCATGACGGATCCAAGCAAAAGCCAATGACCCCGACTGCCCCGACTGTGGGAGGAGTCAGTCTTTGAATCATTTCCAAAATTTCCAAGTTTAAACAAAAAGTATAAAAGAAATCCGGGCCGGTCAACCGGGCCGGAAGAGATGGAATTGTTTCCAACACACAATTTGTATTTTTACAAGGACATCCAAGTATGTGGGATGCGTGCGTGCGGTTTTCAAATGGTCCCGCCCCGTTGTTGTCATTGTAGTCGTGTAGCCACGCCCCTCCTTCGCCCTGAGCAGTGCGACCCTCACACGGCGCCTGCGTGTACCCCACTCACTCAAAAACCAAACCGAAACCCCCCATGGATCCGAAGCATGGAAGGGCTCCTTTTCAACGTGTGATTAGTTAAGGATTGGATTAATTAATTAATTAATTAATTACAACTATGTTTCCGTATTTCATTCAAACCCTCGTCTTAATTATGAATGTAATGAGCGCACTTTTCTCAAAATCCTCCCCTTCTAACTTAACCTACCTATAGCTGGGCACTTGTTGAAGGCCACGCCCCCTTCCGAACCTTTCTATTTCTTCAAGCGGCGCATGCTCTGTGTGCCTCTTCATCTCTTTGTCTCCTGTGTCGTCTCTTGTCTTTGTCTTCGTGTTGCGTGCCTGTGTCCCCTTTGACTTAATTACAATTTAAACTTAATTGCAATCCACTTACTTACTTACGGTGTCGGCATCTAATTGTCTGTAGGATCTATCTGTAGGCGCACTTGGTAGCCACTCACTTCGCGGGTCAAAGGTCACCCTTTGCCCCGAGGCCGAAGTACTTAACTACTTAATTACAGGTATTTTATTACCTTTATGGATTAATTAAATTAGTTTGCTCTTAATTCTAAACATTGTAGCTTTTGCATATACATTCAGCTGGAGGGGTTTAGTTGCTGATGCTGTGAATATTAACTACTTACTTCTCCTTCGGGCAAACCACGCCCTTCACATATTTAATTGTTAAGTCATTAATTACGTCTTTTGTCAATTAACTTAATTACTTGTCGTTGTCGTAACGTCTTCAGTCATTACTGTTCACACTCACATCTTACCTTCGCACCGCACAAGGCCAAGGCAGGGAGGAAAGGGGCGTGGTTTGAAGGGCTAAGCTACACCTTGCTGACCTGGACCCACCCACTTCCTGTCTTCGTAAGGCCCTGGCATGGCAAAATACCTAGTCACAAACTGAATGTACTTAAAGTGTAATTAATGTCACAAAAAAATGAATTCCATCAAACGAATGTTCCCAGGGTACCCCTCATCCTCATATGATTTCAAATCCCTCGCCATTCGCCAATCATTTGGAGTCTGGTGACCAGCCATTGTGTTGTTGACCCCTCCCCCCCACACTGACTTGTACTAATTGATTGATTTCTTATTATTGTTTTTGATTATATTAATTGACTTGTCATTTATGATTATTATTATGATTATGACTTATGATTATTTATTATTATTTTTATGAGGCCAAGACCGGCCGGGCTAATGCTTCAATTATTTATTTATTATTAATCATGCCAGATCCATTCATTGCAGAAAAACAAAACCTTCTGATTGGGTAGTTCGTTCGTTCGTGTCAATTAAAAACCAATTTTATTCAAAAATTTGATTTTGACCTTGAGTTCTTCTTTCTCTCTGTGTGTGACACATGTATTTTATTTTTTCAGCTCATTCATATATTTGGTTGATCCCTTGCTCCCCCTTTTTTGACCCCCTTATCCATGACACCGCCCAAGGGGACATTCACCACCATCCGAGGTCAATGCCCCCATTCAGTCAGCCATGTCCACATGTGCGGCGCACTTAGCCAGGAAGTAATGTGTACGTGTGTTTGTTTATGTCAAGTTGTCGTCGTCTCATTCGTCGGTAGTCCTTGTAGCTCCTCCCCTCTCCATACATTTCTGAGTGTTTCATATAAATGTAACTTCAATTGTCGTTTGTCGTGTGCCCCTTCAGGTGGATGGAGGATGCGTGAATTTGCCTAGGGTTTATAACACAACCGTGTTCATTCCCTCCTCCCCTTCGGAGGAGGAGGGGCAAAATGACACACACACGGATGAGCGTTCTAGTCAGTCCGAGTCTGGGACACACGGAACGGAAGTGGATGACACGACACGTGTGGTACGTGGAACGGTCACTCGCTTCGTTTACTATGTGACGGACGGACATATCAGCAGAGATGCATTAACTAATTAATTAATTAAGTTTAAGTTTAGCTGACCATCACCAGGCCCCCTTTTCGTGTGTGTTATTGTCAAGTCGTTGCTGTAGCCTTGTTCCCCTGTGCGTATCAGCATGTCTGAGTTTTTTTATTTGACCCGAATCATGCAGTTAAGAGCGAGCCATGGACCAGGACCAGGACCATGATCCATGGCTCCGGGTCAATGACCCTGGACTGGAGGCCTAATGGAAATTATAAGGGGTAGGTTCATGGATCTCAAGCACTCAAGGAATAGGGGGAGGGGAAGGGGGAAATTCAAAAAAGACTAAAATAACCCATTGTACGCCATGACATGAGTAAGACTAGCGCTGCAGCTGCGGAAAAGGGATAAAAAAATTACATTACTAACTAGGGATTTAAAAATGTATATGGAGGATGGGACGAATTACCAAAAGTATATGACAGAGTTCTATATTTTTGTAATATGGATCCAAAAGCAACCCACCTTCACCGAATCTCCTCCCCCACTCCTTTTCCCCGCCCATCCCCTTCCAACCACGCCCCCCTCAGTTCAAAATGCTTCAC
>JAAXYW010000462.1:0-36971 GCA_036851895.1 Orthonychiurus folsomi | reverse complement strand
AACCAAAGTATACCACAATAGTCAAATTACATCTCCAGAGGCCGGCTCATGTTGAACCCAATTGGAAGACCGACACCTCGCATGGTTTTCAGTAAATTTTCCAAATTTTGAAAATCACGTCGGGGAACAATTACCACCCATCTCTGAAGTGCCACACAAGACACCATTTTGCTATCTAATAAATACACATGGAATGATTACTAACTAATAGTATGAGCATAAAACTCAACTTAAAGCAATCCTAAAGTTAGTCTACGCCGTATGCAACAAGCAAGACAAACAAAGCTAAAAGCAAACAGCGACTTATTTTTTTCAATAATATATAAGCGCACAAAAATTTAACCTACTTCTGAATGCGTTCGTCCAATCCGCTTTATCATCCGTTTCCATAAGCTTTCCTTCGCCTAACACAATATTTTCCTTGTGAAGAATCCTTCCGGGCACCTTAACTGGGTTGGCAGTAACGCCGAGCCCCCAGTGCTCTAAGTCCGCTCTCACCTTTGTGGATAAACAAAAATCACAAGTTGCAATTGTTAGATCTGCAAAAGAAAATTAGGTTTTAATTAAATTAAGAATTCAATTCATACCTCTGCACTGCTCCTAATTCTGTTCATAAATCTGCATATGCTCTCCACTTTAGAGTGGGGTGGCTGAAACAAGTGCTCCCCTAGGTCTTTCATCAGCCGAAAATTCTTTCTCATGTCTTCCGTCAAGCCAGTCATTTTGCATAGTTCAGGGAGCAGTTTGACTGGCCCTTCTTGACCACGACGAATATCTCTATCTTTCGGCTTTGATACTAGCAACGGTTGGCTCGAATTTCGAACAGTAACATCATATCTTAAAGTCCAACATATTATTAATGAGGCAATCAAAGAATGACAATGAGCTTAAAAATGGAACGTGGCAAACTTACTTGTTCTTGTAATAATCCATATAAGAAGTTTGTACGTCGGCTCCGGTTTGTCTATCCCTTATTGGAAAAGTATTTGTGGCTTTTTCGGTCCACAAGACGTCATCCACGCGGTAGGTTTGCATATTGTACTCCGTCATTACAATTGCTCCGACCAGGAGTTGTCTAACAGCTTCCTTTACTTGTGGCATTTCCCCACCACGCCCACGAACTTCGTTACGAGTCTGATTCATTAATTCCAAAACACTGTCTGTGCGTATTACTTTGTGTGTGATCTCTACGCAGAGGAGAAGATTTCTCTCATGTTGTCGCATAACCGTGATGAAGCCGGGCCAGAGTTGAAGTCGGTGATTCGGAACGTTCACAGCTCCTTCAGGATCAAAGTAATGTGGGCCCATCGAAGTCAAGCCGATGTGCTGCTGGCAAGTCTTTACCACGAGATTGAAGAATTGTACGTACATTGTTGTCTGTGGGTCCAAGATGGCAACTTGTCTTATTCTTACAATCAGCTGGTTCGATTCGTCGTTTGGCCCATCTCTTCGAAGAGTACCTACCAGCGTCATTTCTTCGGCAGGCGGCAAGACAAGTTTTTGCGGGGTAAACAAAGAAGCCCCATCGAAAATGTGAGGGCCAATCTGAGCTCTAAATTGCTTTAACAACATTTTTTTTGCACGGGTCAACTCTTGGTCTGGAGCAAATTCGACGTGATATTGGATGAGGGTCCAGTCCTTTCTTCTGTTCACTTCGAAATAATTGGCTACCAAGTTGGCTTGCTGACCAGATCCACCTTGCTTGCCGATTCCTTCTGGTCGTGTACGAACGATGTCAAAGTCTTCGAGAGTCTGTTCACGTCTAATTGGTTGTCCTCTGAGTCCAACACTAGCGTAAGCGTGCAATCCTCCATTCCCATTGCCATTCCCGTTTCCGTTGGCGCGACTTCGACCGCCGTTCCCAAGGCCACCATCATGGGGAAGTACTACATCGTTACCCTCACGAAGAGTCATGTCTCGTAGGTTTGCCATAGAAGAATCCGGCGATCCGCCTCTACTGCTCCCGGAACTAGAGCCACCGCCACCCTCACCAGGTATTCCAGCCACAGCGCCTCTGTTGTCTCTGTTTAAATTTGGCTCATTCCGGACTGCCCTTCCTCGGGTTATGCCTCGTCCACTCATGACGAACCTGGAAGACATTGCCATGCAAAAAAAAAGATTTGAATGGACTTTGCTTTAGTAGCCGATAGATGCCTTGGAAAGTTAAATTAATAACTGACAACAATAAATACTAAATTAAGGCAATATGATAATATTAGAAGCATAAAAATGCCAGATGTAATGATGAACTTATGACCTTTCACACCCTCCATGTAAAATGCGAAATGCCTTTGGCCAAAAATGCGGTGTCGTGTGTTGTCGTGTATTGCCTGTTGACAGGCAATCTAGCTCGCAAAGACAAGCACTTTCTTAAAGGCAAAATCTACCAGGTACTCCTACTTCAGCACTTCGCATTTCGAACGCCTAGGAATAGCTACGAAAAACTAGAACCAGTATAACTCAAAGAATGAGGCGATTTTCAAATTTTGAGAACGGGCGTTCGCCTTGGTTTTATTTTATTTGAAGAGAAATAAAAAATTAAGGGCACTTACCAACGGTGCTAATAACTTAATTCTGGATGAATTCGGCAGAATTGTGATGGGTGCGTTGAATCCACAAAATTGTAACAAGGGTGACCACCGCACCGCCCTGAACGCGGGACCAACCGTCAATCTTTATCAAGGTCGGCTAATCTACTGCAGTGCTCCTTATTCAATACTGCTCTTCCTGGAAGTCGAAGGCAAGGCAAGTCCTCCTTTATATTGCGTTTTGGTGTTCTCCTCTCCGTACCTAACTTCTTTCACTAACAATAAGTCATGATTTACTATTACTTTAGCATGCATGCTTCTTCGGCCAGTCAGTCAGAGCTAAAAGTGAAATACAAGTCCAAGTCAGAAATGTAAGAATGACTAGGGACAAAGGAATTCGCAGTCTCCCCAAAGTTCAAAGAACATGTCTGTTAATGTTCTCTACATTTTACCAACGTTTGGCGCCTCCTCAAGTTCTGTCTCCCGCTTCTCGCACCGTGCAAAGTGCGAGTACAAGGTTTGAAATAGGAATGCGTCTGTTTCCAACCCTGCCCACGACATACATCACGCAACCATCCGACGGAAATGCATTTCTGCATATAGTTACACAAAATAGAGAGACAAAATTCTTGCGTCGCGTCGCGGCCGTCTAGTCCCTTTCTTAATTCAGCCGGACGCCGTCTAGCTTGTGCCTGTGATCGAAATTTGCCTACCGTGCTTCATAACAAATATTTACAAGTGAACCGTTTAATTTCTTATCAAAATGACTGGACTGGACAATAATTAGAGTCACTATTTGGAGCCAGGGAACTAATTGTTGCGGCAGGCAAACTTCATTCCAACATAACAGTAGCAGTTGCAACTCAATTCAACTCGGTAGTTATTTACGTGATTAGAATATGTAATACGAGAGCCTCATTGTTAGCTGTTTAATTTATTACTTTGTTATGGCAGGGAGAGGGACTGCCATCGTGCCTAGCCATCCTTCAAGATCTGCTTTCAGTTTGAATTTTGTAATATATAATGGCTGGCCTATCCTCTACATTTCAACCTGACCCCTCGGTACCCTTTACTGCCAGCGATCTGCCCAAGATTAATATAAAAATTCCTTTCAAAAAACCATTCAAGATAAATCAACCAGGTTTATATAAAGAAAAAGTAAAACGCGGACTAATAAAACCACAGAAACCGTACAATCAAGATGAAGATACAATTCTTAAGTTTGTGAGGGACTACTCAATCGTACCGTTTGGGTTTAGGCCAAGGAACAAGCGACTACCGGATGAAACACTAACACCAAAAGGTACAGTTATATAATTTATTTGACTCTTATATTTCATTGCGCTTGCAAAATGCTCGTCATGTTTCGCTTTCGCTATTTTTAAAATATTAGCAACACCATTAGTATTGCAGCCTTTGTTAGCGACAAACGTTAAAGGTTATCCTGAACACAATTTAAACTGACTCTCACTCCTCAGGTACTACCACGAAGAAGGATCTATACTTGTTATACAATCATCTCTCTTCATCATACAGCAATCAAAGAGTCGAGCTTCCGACCTTGTCACTCCCTACGAGTAAATGTACTGTTTACAGCCAAGGCAAACCAGGAGTGTCAAACGCAAATATACCAACAAAACTTCCACCTGGAATTGCTACTACTAGTCGTGAAACACGTGCATTTTCGTCAAGCACAACTAAATTGAGATGTGATAGAGGATCAGACAATTTAAGCTATGCCCACTTGAAGCCGTTTAACAGGAGCAAATATTTAGCGTATTTACAATTTAAGAATAATTTGGAAAAGAAGCAATGGATTGAAGGTCATATTAAGGGTCGGGAGGTTCTCACCGAAGCTTGCTTGACTGAAGAATATGCAAGAAGTTCACTGTTTGAGCGATTTGGACCTATGAGAGAAGATTCGAAAGCGTTTAAGAGGCTCTGCAAAACTTTTCTGGCTGGGAAAAGAGAGCAACTTCTGGAATGGAGGAAGATTGCTGAACAGGAACTAGAGATAATTCAAGACGCTTGTCAAATTGTTGAGAACTATGAGTACACAACAGATTATACAGAAACGACCGAACCGTTCACCCGTGCAGAAATTGAAAGCTTTAATCTCAACCCATTAACTAATACCGACCAAAGGGATTACTACATTTTGCCAAGACAAAAGCAAATTGATGCAGAGAACAACCCCATTAGTCAAAAACGGCACAAGAAAGAAAAATCTCAGTATGATTACAGCCAAGATTCTAAAGCTGAACATTCGAATAAAAATTATCTGCTTATCAAGAGCGCTGATGGTCAAATGAACAATAGGAAGAAACACAGTGCAATCTCGCTACAAGTACGAGAGAATCAGTTTGCGACATTTTCTGAGCGAAACACAATAATTTCTGATGTGGAAGAAATTTCGATACAGCTGAAATACACTTTAAGAACGCACATCAACTCCGCCTTCTGTGGAGTGTCCGAGGATCTGTACTTTCAGCAATTCAAAATGATGGAGGGCTATATTCCTAGATTGTTTGCAAGTACGGAACACGGGGAAAGACTTACTAATGTGATACTTTTAAAAGACGTTTTTTCTGTGTGGCCAAACTGCACTAATAGCCTGCCAAAGCGATTTAATCCTGGGACGTTTGATTCAGATTCTATACTTCTGCCCGCATATCTGCGTCACAATGTTTGCGATTTGAACATTTTTCTGTGGAGAATTTGGCATTTATGCTTGGTTTATGTTAGCGTATTTCCCGAGGGGATTTCACTAAAAATGTTGGGTCGAAGGCTACGCGAAGTTTTTGGTGTCAGTTTTAACAGTAAAATGTGGGGTTTTACAACTGCAAAGCAATTTGTTGAGTACCTGCAATTTCGGTGGCCAAGACCTGGAATTTTTATTCTTGAGAAAACATGTGGGGAATTTTGGCTAACGGAGAAAGCACGGGACGCAAAAGCAATACCTGAAATCCCCTTAAAAGTAGAGAGAATTGTTAAAAGCATTCCGCAACCGCAAATCCCAACGGGCTACGCCAGAAAAGATGACACAATCAACCATATGCAATACCAAGTTTTTGCAGGTACGACCTACCGTTGCTTTATCCCTTCAGACTACTCGTCTTCTTACTTTTGTGTTCAAATTTACTCATGTTGGGACTCCCTGAAAACCATGCAATTCAAGTTGTCGTAAGTCACAAATCAAACTGAATTCCAGGATTTCTTTCACTGTTGAATTGTGATTAACAAAATATTTTATAATTTTCAAACTTTAGGACAGTAATGGGATCTAAAGAAATTATTGATAAGAAAATTCCTCACCCAGCCAATATTCATCATCCGAATTTAATAAAACCTTTTGGGCACCTCGTAGTAGTTTACCATGAGAAAGAGTGGAAAAGGGCGATGACCCTTGCAAGAGGAAAATACGAGTGCAACACATTCAAGGTTTGTCGTATTCCTTGATGCAGTATATGAAAGCACGTCATTAGTATAATAGCAACAAGAGTATCCGCTTAATGTTATTCTTGAATGTGTAAACGTTAATGTGAAAGTCCAATTTTCCTCGAGTAAAAAAATAATTTCAATTATTTGTAGGTTCTGTTAGTTGACTTCGGAAACTTTTGCAACGTAGATGTATCTAGGATGCGTTATCTCCCACTGGACTTGACCAAATTTGCAGCGCAAGCTATTCCTTGCTTGCTGAGCATTCCAGACGCATACAAAACCAGGTACAACTACAAATCACATCGTTGGGATACCTTCATGTTAAGGAATTTCAACCGATTCCACATCAGATCAGATGTGTCCATTACATTCATCAAATGGCACACTCAGGTAACTTTTACATCGTGAGATTCCTATTTCACAATCTAGAGCTGCAATCGAATTGAAAATTTTACATGCTAAAACTTAACTGCCAATTTGTGTAGGATTTCCCTCGTTGGGAGGTTGAGTTGATACCCATACTTCAAGCACACTCTGATTTAAAAATTTCTCGTGACTTTGATATGGCTAATAGATATTGTTGTAGCTTCCCTACTATTGATTACGAAAATGGTAAGATTGAAAACTGAGTGTTACTGTTGCATTACACGTAGCAGATTTAGTTCTAAATTTTTGCCCTGCTGACACAGAAACTGTAACGGAAATGGAAGATAGAGAAATTGAAGATATACCGAAATCGGATGGAGGGAAGAGGGTTGTCAATTACCTCAGTATACTCCCTCGGTTCAATGATGATTATGATATTTGCTTAAAGCTCACAGAATGACATGCAGATGTGTAGAAGATGCACTTGGTAGTACGAAAGAATTGTATTATGAGATCTACGATCCACCATATTGTTGTACGCGTAACAGTAAGTAAGTTTTAGTGAACAAGTTTGACTGAATTGATTTGTAAGTGTAACTGGAAAATCGGAATTTATGGCATTTATTATTTAGTGCACATATTTAGTAGTTAGTAATTAGTTAGCAATATACTCATCTGTCTACGAGTTTTGCCGTCGCGTCAGGGCACCCCAGTCTGCAACCACTTCAATACATTGGAGTTCAATTAGCAGATTAGTTTATGTCATGCGGAGTTCTAGCACACCTTCTTACTGTGGGCGCTGAGGTGAAAGAAGGCATGGTAATTTAAAATTTTTAATTTAGCCCCAGGAGGAGTCCAATTTTAAATATAAGTGTCTTCCTCTGTTTCTATTAATTTGATTTTGGCCTTTACAGTTTCAGATTTCGCCAACATTGAAAGTTTAATTTGCTGAACATTCATTTCCCTATGGATGTCAAATTGGAGAACTTTACTCACAATTTATTTATTTACCATCCCACGTGTGATGGAATGACAATATAGATTTAGGCAGCTGTATAAAATAATTTTGTATCGAATTATTTGGACATGTAATTGTGTGATCGTAATTTTTCTTTTTGGTTGGTTGATGGCGTTCGCATAAGTTACATTAATGTTTAGTTGATTGATTTTCCAAAATGTTTATTTACATTATCAATTACGTGTACACCTTATTATCTGTTGTTTGTGCGTTTGTGATGAAGTGAGTGTTTGATTTCATACCTAGTTGTATTGCAAAAAAGGCGCTACACACAGATGCACCCTTTTTGTAGTTGGGGAGGATAAACTCTTGGCGGTTTTAAGGTTCGCAAGTTGTTCAGTAACAATAAGAGTTAGATTCGACTTTACGGAATTAATAAATGAAATGAAGCTCTACGCTTATGCACGATATTACGTACACGATTCGTTCAGTTTTTGCAAGTTGCAAATTTGAGGAATAAATGAAAGCGCTGCACTCTTTATACAGTCGAGCCTAGCATATGCATGACTAGCATGGGTAGGGTTTCAGCCTCAGCTGATGAAATCGGTCACAAAATTTTGCGCATGGAAACAAATGGCAAGCGAATTTCCCCTCCTGGTCTCCCTCGTTTTATCGACACATGGGGCTCATGGAAGAATATAAAACCCAACGAATTCGCCACCCGGGTCTTGGAGACTGTGACTAGTTCTCCACTAGTCATCACTTTCCTATTCAGGCATCCCTGTCATTGCCTGTCACTTTCCTCTCCTTAACTGTTTTTAAATAACATAAATGGCAAATTCTCACTCTGGGTATCTTAAAGTGTGCTTGTTCATAACTACAAAAGCCCAAATTAGTATTTGTCCGTTTTTTGACAATGATAACTATCCTTGTAGTTTACTAAAAACATAATCAAATTAGTGCGTGGGAACGTGAGAATGTTCCACACTGTCGCTACTGCCTTAGCGTTCAACACTCCACAACTTCATTACTTACAACCGCAAGTTTGCATTGCGATTTGCAATTGTAAGTCACATCTCTTCAACACTTTTAATCACCCATCATCATTCATATCATTCACTGAAGTAGTTGTTTCCAAAGTTCAACAATACGACGCAAGCGGAGATCATCTTGAGGCCCTACAAGTAAGTTACCATTTCTAAATACGGACTTTCTAATATTTAGTATTTTAATTACAAGAAGGCATTACATCAGTGTGGAGCTGGAATGGTTAAAGTCATAATATCGTTATGAACCACAGGGTACTAAATGACGACAGTTGTTTTGTTCCAACCGCTTTATGCTTAATTTCGTTTTTTATCTTATCATAAATAATGTGTATGCAAACTTTCAGTCAAACCCAAAACATGAAGCATATGCATATACGTGTTAGCGTTGGAATAGAAGGTCCTTGCCTTTGCACAAAACAAATGACAGTTAATTTTACTGATTTTGTTTTATTTCTGGCTGAAAGCAATTATCTCAGTTCAAATGTCATGCAAAATGTACGGAAAAACACATATTTCATTATGTCGTTCTTGAATCCGGAGACTGGTCACCCCCTAATGTATAATATAAAAAATAGGTTCGATCATAACACGATGTCTGGTTAGTTAGTCAGCATTAAGTAAGTAGGGAGTCTGGGCTGGGGTAGACGATTCCCTGAAATGAGACTTGGATTTGTGTGCATGATTGAATTTTTATGTCTGAGATGTGAATATGTGGTCGTCTGCCGTAGTACTTAAATGCAATGAATGCACCTTCGTGTCTGTCTCTCTGCCGGCTGTGATTTTTTTCCTGTCTGAAATTTAATGTTTGCCTCTTTGACAAAGAATAGTATAAAATTTGCGTTTGGCGTGTGTGGGCCGCCGTACTGGCACATTATTTGTTCGATATAGCCATGCAATTCTATCGTATTTTGCTTGCTTGACTGAGATCTCTCTGCCTTGAATGAGACACGAAGCACTTACATTACATACGCGTATAGCTAGATTTGAAATTCTGCACTCCATGCATTCTGAAATCGATATATTCCAAATTCCGTTTTCCTGGGGAAAACACTTGCGAGCACTCTTGTACCTTTATAGCATTTTTCTAATCTTCATCACGGCGACGGATTCTCAGGGCAGACGAGAGTTCAAATATATGAATAGAAATGTAGCGTGGCAGATCCTGGTGATATTAAATTGAGAAACGCTTACATTAAAAAGTCACGGTATGAAGATCTGTTAGTAAGTATTCCTCCGTGCAGCCTCTGGTCTCTTAGCATGATATATATTTCCAAAATTAAACTTTGTAATTCAAAGTTCATTTGAACATCCCAAATGATAAAATCAGTATTTGAATTTAGGCCGAAAAGAGTTTGTCTGAAGCATCGTTCACCCAAGCTCAATTATTATTCTTGGAATTGACTTCTTGTGAAGAGTGCGAGTTGCATTCTTCTGATACGGAATTGAAAGTTTAAAAACTGACAATTATTTAGATTTTTATCGAAGTCAGAATTGCACGCTGATATCGCTTCTGTTGACTAATATTGTAATCATGCTGAAGTTTGTTCATTGCCGTTTAAACCAGGAAGTAAACTCTCAGCTACATTGCGGAAGATGAAATTAATTTGAATAAAGCTAACCTTTTTTTAGATTTAGCCAGTTAACGGAATACTTTCATACTTTCTATTCAAATTCCAGATACCAAGCATAGGAGACCACTTAAAAATTTGAAACTAGGGCTGTCATATGCCGCTGGGAAGGGAAGAGGGAAAAGATGGATGAGCTAGGTAAGCGAAGCCACACTAAACGGTATAGAATGTATAATATTCAAAATTAATCACCGAAAAAAGTCATTCGTTCCTCAATGTAAACTTTACACTGTAAACTTCAAATATACTAACGTTAATTATTATATACTGTTATTATAGCGATGATCGTAATCCCCAGCTTTCATTCAGTCAGTCCAGTCCGAAGTGCGATTATATTAACTAAATACTAGAATACATAGACCTAAATATACCTGACGGCTCAGCTCACCACCGTATTTGAGCGTATCCCTTCTAATTCAAGTCTTAATTTAGAACCGGGCAAGAAAGCAATGAATCAAACTGACCACACTGATGTAAATGTCCTGGAGGAAACATCTTCTCAGGGTCAATTGATTGTTGAACATCCAGATCGCGTGCCCTCCATCAAAATCCTACTCGGGCCTAGTCTCCATTCAAAGGAGAATGCAACCTTGCAAGGACCAGACCACACGGAACACTCAGATTGCGGTACAAGCAGCTCAACAAGTACCTTCTCCAACTCATCTGCTGGTAGACGAAGCAAGAGCCGGGACTCAAGACATTCTTCAGATGAAGTGATCGGGGAGGAGACATTGCAAATTACGGATGATGAAATCAAAGAGAGCAATCCCGACCAAAGCCCAGGAATTAATTCTCATGTGCCAGCACCAAAGAAGAACGAAAGCATTGTAAGTCGGGTTGTGGCGGACGGCAATGGCCCTGGGACCGAAGTAATTTCGTCCGACACTGATTCGGCTTTTGAAGACCAGCCTCTTGCAGATCGGGGACGAAGAAGCAAAAAACGTACCAAGCCAAGAAAATCAGCGATGGGATCAATGAAGTCCTTGAAATTAGGGGCTAATCCAAATTCAAAGAGACCTTCAAGCTTCAAGGGAGATGTATTCCCATTTTCCTCTTACACTCAAGTAGTGGATCGCTCACCGGAAATTGAATTATTTAACATGGAAATTTCTCCGGTTCAGGTGAGCTTAATATTTTGAATTTTAACTTTAGTAAAAAAAAAGTGTGACGCCAGGGCGTTTATTTTCTTTCGTTTTACATGACCATTTTGGAAACATATTAGGCAAATCTCTTTATATGTATAATATATACACATCCTATTTTACTAAGTTTGCTATCTTCTCTGGTAAAGAAATTATGGTTAAAAGTTCAAGGGCAGTTTCTCAAATTAGTTTATAAATAAGCTAACGTATCTTCACCCCTGACCACTCCACAAACCCTACCAGGCTGATTATTATAATAGAGTCAGTAGAGTCACTACGTTCGAGTTTCGGCGATAAATAATTTAGCCTTCGTTTTAAGAGAAGGACTGATATATGAGTCGAACTGCGGTTAATTATTTTAATCAAAGGCGAAGGTTGGTTACAATCACAACCTGTCCTCTACACTTACAGATATTATGAATTTGACAGGTAAGATCAAGATCACGTGAGTCCGTCGCATTCTCGATTTCCCTTTGCATTTTCTCAGGCTATTATTCATGGCCTTCAAGTCAACTGGCCTTAAACCACAAAGAGGTTTTATTACTGGTGTTTTAGTGTGCAATTTTATTGTGTAAACTAACTAACTACTGAATACACTACACAGTGCCCCATTCGGAATTCAATCATGCGCATGTCTAATAACAAATAACCATCATATACGCTACATTTCTTTGCAAACATGAATTTCATGTTTGATTAAGGTCGTCAAGATGATCCAGGAATTTAACTGATCAATAATGTTTTTTGTCAAAGTCCTTATACCCTGCCAATTGAAGAATAAAATGGTACTCAAAATTTGCTGTTCGACATTTAAAAGCATGTGCTGTGCTTTGTCATGCGCTGCTATAAGCCTCACCAATTGATTGCTTTGTTGTGTGTTCTCTTAATCAATTAGGGTTTCCCGCTAATATTGGAGGATTCAATTGGACTCTTCAGCAAAACCGTTTTTTCTGGAGACATGACGCATGCTGAAATCATAGGGACAGATTCCTCGACTGGTGGAGTGGTTTTCAGGACTGGCGTCGATGTTGAGAGAAATGTTTTAGAAGTTGACAAACCCAAGGATGGGCATAACATTGACGATCATCAGCGACTTTTATGTTCTCCTCTGGAAGACAAAGAAGTTGATGAATTAAATCAAACACTTCGTTTCACATCTCAAGAATTTCCTAACCATCAAGACTCCACGGCGGTCCAGCCACCTATTCAAAGTAAGATTTCTAATATTTTCTCCCAAGTGCACTTCCTATTTCCAAATAAAGGCCCATTCATCCAGATAGAATATAATTGCCATCCTTCCCAATGTCTTTCAAATTAACCAACTTCAAAGGATTTTCTGACCTCGTCCTGGGTCTGAGATATAATTAGCCTACAGACAGTATTTGCTAGGAACATTCTGCATATGAAGTTTACGAATGGGTTAGTTAGAGATGCATGTGCAAAGCTGAGATGGTAATTTTGGAGGCGCCGGACGGGTATTAAAGGTTTTATCATTCTTTTAATGGTTTGAGGCTCTGAGGACCATGAAAATTGAAATCCAAATTCCTGAAACCATGCCTCCCGTTGAGATATAATGGGGCAAATCTATTGCTTGATTCCTCGCAGTTCATAGTCGGCTAAAGACAAAATTTTGGCAAATGATTTTGACGACTTCCTCTTGCTTGTCTGTCGGCTATAAAATTTCACCAAAACACTTACAGCTGGATTTCACGTGCGTGATTGCTGTTCACCGACGCTCATTATCTTCTGTACAAACGACTCATAAAGCCAGTGAAATGTAAATGCACGCCCGTGATACATGCATGTGTCGCACAGGCACGCATCCGGCGACTGTCAAAGAACAGCAATAACTGGACGTTGAATTTACTTTGGGCTCGCTCGGAGCGGAATGTGATTGGAATGTAGTGCCGTCTGAGAACCTTCATTTCATTTTCGATGCACTTTACTTCACCTCTTTCTTCTTGCGCTACTAGCGCTACGTACAATTATATTTGTCTGGAAATGCAAATTGCACTCCAAATCTAATCATTTTATATTTAAGTATACGTCTTTTAACTCATTTCAACAACCACAAGAGCTTCCGAGGTAAGACTTTAGAATTTGATGCGTTCGTGTTTAAAAATTCTGTAAACGTGTTGCAATTGGCAGTAATTTGCGGCATTGCAGTGCTCTTCGCCACCGGGAATGTCATTCATTGCGTGATGTAATACATCAATTAAGTGTGGAACACTACATGTATTTTAGAAAGCCCTTTGATTTTCTCCCCCCTGCTTTCATTTGGTCAAATGCACAATGGACATCTATTAAATATAAGCAATGTTTAAGCCCTCTATTATCCAAGTTTCCTGAAGGTTCCTTGAATGAGATATGAGTAAAAGTTTTCGTGGAATGGTAGCTTTACTCGAATAAATATTTTAACAGACTTCAGTGTATATGATTACTGGGTACAGGTTTCTTTGAAGGTTAAGGTTAAACTCTTACATGTCATTCACAGGATGCATTGATGTTTAGTTCTGACAATTTGAACTGGAATACTATTATTTATTTAGCTAGCTTTTGCGCTGGGATCCGTACAGAAATCGAAGCGTGCTCTGAAGGCCTGCCATGTAGCATATAAAACTGCTTCATTTACAAAAAGATAAAATTAGAACACCATGAACACCTTTCCTTCCAGATAATATTCTGTGCAAGTAAGTGCTGGAGAACTTCCGCTCGCAGAATTTTTTAAATTTAAGTGGGTTCAGTTCAGTTCAAGGCTTTATATAGTATGCTCAATGGCTTAAGATTCAACTTTTATAAACGACAGGAGCAGCTTTAAGCAACGTAGATATCTTAGGCTAAGTACTTAATTAATGACAACAATAAGGAGGCACCAATTCATTACAATAACAACAAATAATCAAGAGTTCAATTAAAGAATACATATTGATTACTCAAATAGAATCAGGGGTTATACTCTATTTAGAAAAATAGCTTTTTCATGCAACATGCCACGGCCAGAAATGCATATTGCATCAGTTGTTTCGAGAATTTCTGAAAATAGCCAAGGACAAAAGAATCGGAATGCCGTTCTAGTCTTTAAAAAATAATCAATACAAATGCAAATGACATTTGCTTGCCCACATCGGCATTTGCGGAATTAAATTTCACTTGGTGTTGGCATGAATAGCATTCCCAAATGCAGAGTAATTCAACGTGCGCAAAAAGTATTTGGTGTAGAGGACACTAAAACTGGCTGTAAGGATTCTTTCATTGCAACAACTATCAGTTTCCCCATTGTTCAAGTTTTCTACAGAGAAGTCTCTTAGTGATCATTGTCATATTAGTACAATAATTGCAACAAAGTTGCTAGATAATGGTTTCGGGTTGGCGTACCCCGCGGAATTGCTACTTATTCTTGAGAATAGGCAAACCATATCATTCCTAAGTATTTAAGAGTATATAACAAACTTTGAATATAATGCCAAATTCAGGATGCCTAAATGCTCTGCACTTTATCTTATTAGATGTCAATAATTATTTACTAAGACCAACCCTTACTCTACGCAGTTTTCTCTTGCGAATATGCGCCGATCAATATTGATTGGCATCTTAATTATTCTTCAGAAATAATGATATTTACAAATATTAATTACTATGTTATTCTACCACACCTGGTATACACATATTTAATTTACCCTAATGCTGTTCTACCATATACAATGAAGTGCAGAGTTGGGATAATCCAGATTAAGGATTAATGGATTAGTAATCCGGATTAGGGATTAATAATCCTCAATCCGCAACTTAAAATCTTTAATCCGTCGAAATCCAATCATAGAAACTAATTCTTAATTTTTAATCCAAAGTTTTCATTAATCCCTAATCCAAGACGGGATTAATTTCGAGCTGGAGCTTGCAGAACTGCGTTTGTTATTACCCTATTACATCCCAAATCAGTGAGAATTGGGGTTATAAATTTTTTTAACTTCCCCAAGAGCATATTTGGATATAATATTTGTCCTGGATAGTTTGGTTGAGCGGGAATTATAAGTTATATTTGTTGCAACCAATAAATTCAACTGTTTTGGAATTTTTTTAAATTATATTTTACCAAGCAAATATTTTCCAAATAATCCTAATCACGAGGATTAATTAATCCCGAATCCCTAATCCGGAAAGTTCGTATTTTCGTAATTAATCCTGAATTAATCCCAATCCGGAGTGTCGTTTAATCCCAATCCTCAATTCTAATCCCCCTTTTAAAAAAAATTAATCCCAATCCTTAATTCAAAATTAAAAACCATTAATCACCCAACTCTGATGAAGTGGCACATTTCAATAAATGTGAGATTTTCAGCCCTGCCCAACAGAAAGTATATAAATAACACTCTAAAGGCTTTTGTCCGACTTCGTCTCTGAAAGCACAATACGCAATTCTATTTCATCGGGTTAATCAAATTGATGACGGTTTTGACTTTGAGTGCAGAAGCCTTAAAATCCACACAGCTATATATGAGCGGAAATTGGTTTTCGATCTGTTAAGCAGGAAATTGAAACAGGAAAGTGAGGTTGAGGCTGCTTTGATTTTAGGCAAGAGAATTCATTGCATTGGATTTCATGGTGCCATTTAAGAGGAAATTTGATTATTAACTATGGAGGATTCAAATTCAGAATGTAAATTATCAATAATCAAATAGCTTCCGCTTGCTTACGTAGAGTGAAAGTGGGCGGACACTTGCAAAAATAGAAATGCCAGGCTCTTGATGCATGGACATGAACGAAGTACATTACGAACCCATGTTTATGGGTTCGCATTTTTACATTATATTCGTCCCTAACTATCGATTGACCGATCTACAGAACTTTGTCGGGGTATGGAAAAGTAATTGCTTCTTTCAACTTCAGCTGTGACTGGTATAAATTAGGATAATTTGGCAGGATTCAACGCTCCTAGAATTTCCTAAAGATATTATTTCGCTTGAAAACACACCACATCACGCCTTAGATATGTGATGAGTTCAAGCGAAGCCTTTCTCTGACAGGATTTTGAGAAGATAGAATATTACACATGCATTAAATTCTGTCATTGGGTGCTAATGCCCTTTTGCTGGATAGGTAAAACATTATTCTAGTACCTGGAATTGGAATCCATGGGCTACTGGGCTGCGCTGGGCTCCTAATCTATCAGTTTCTGACAATTTTAAAATTGGTTTTCAAACACGTGCTAAGGTTTAATAGTCTCAGAGACGTGCATCACTATCCCCTACCGCTAAAAACACTGAATGAATATTCGAGTAGCTTTTACTTTACACGAATAACAAATCGATTTCTTTCTTTCGATGGTGACTTTCGAGTTCGTAACAACATTAATATTCGAATCCACATGGGTAATCGGTTTGCAAGTTGTTTTCCTAAGAATTAGGACCAGTTCTCCCTAGCACGGTATGAAAATTGCCAAAACGTGTGGTATTTGAGTAACTGATGTAATGTATGTTATACAAGTTTCTGAAGTCGGGATCCCCTACTAAATACGCTGATTTATTAGTCAACACTTATCGGATATCAAAATAATTATTTATGGAAATTGGGCTCATTGCTCCAACGCTCTAAAATGAAAAGTTATTACCCGTTCTTGTGCCAGGTGCGGTAAAATTTCTTTAATCATATAATCACTTATTGTTCCTTTGCTGGAAACAATTAGCAGCATAATCTCTTTAAAAAATCTAGCGTAGCTTATCATCTCAAGTTTTGCCTGGATATGCACTTAATTGAATGTTTGGCACTATAAGTCGAACTTTTTGAAGGACAATTTGCAGTTGCCTTATTTCTTGTTTATATATGCCTGTATGACACTTACAATTTACTTTGAAAGACAGCAAGCACTACCACGTTTCTCCATTACAAGCAGGATTGGTAGATTGCTACAAGGAAACATTAGTTCAAAAAATGCAGATTCACATCACCTTTTCAGGACATTCTTAACTTTCCAAAAGAAGTTCACTTGATGAAGTAATAGCCGATTTGCGCACATTACTTTGATTGTATTATAACGCACCCTAATCACGCTGTCGAAGTTGTAATGCAATTATATCAGGATATCTTTCTTAATTGGTGGACAACAATAATTTCTTAACAATTGTTTGGATTCTGCTCAAATTTGCTTTTGGAATTTACTTTTTTAGGCGCTGATCTTGAATCCGTTGAACCTAAGCCAACTCAAACATTGGAGTACGACATTGAATGGGTTCCGCCGGATGGTGGGTGGGGATGGTTAGTCTTACTAGCATCAATCATCGTGAACATTTTAATTCCTGGCACAGTCAAGTCCTTTGGAGTTCTCTTCATTGAATTTATCGAAGTATTCAAAGCAACACCGGCTGCAGCATCTTGGATTCCAGCGCTGAGTTACTGGCTGTACAGCTCCACAGGTTAGTTCAATCAAATTTTAAACCGAATTTGTGTATTATAACTTGCTGAAGCAAAGCTATTTCTGCAGGTCCATTTGCGACGGCATTGGCGATAAAATTTTCGCACCGAAGCGTAACTGTTGTTGGCGGGTTGTTAGCCGCAGCTGGCCTCATGATTAGTTACTTTGCAACATCCATTGAATACCTCTATGTCAGGTGGGCCAATAATTGGTATTAAGGTTATAAATGCAGACTATCTAGCAATGGGCTCTAAACTATATTATTTGGATATGCAAATTACGTAATTAGAGCTATCGTCCAAATTTTTATTAAAATTGGCTTTTACTTCCAGCTATGGACTAATCGGAGGACTTGGAGCTGGATTGGCATATCCAATCGGAGTAATTATGGTAGGCCAGTACTTCAGGCGACGGATAGGCTTGGCTAATGGGTTATGTACCTCTGGGAGCGCACTCGGCTCTGTCCTGATGCCGCCTCTGCTACGATACCTTTTATCAAAATTTGGATACAGGTAGATAAATATAAACTACTCATCTTCTTTAAAACAAATAACATTTTTGTTCCCTCACTTTGTGATCGAATATGATGACATCCTAGCGGCGGGTGTTTTCTCTCAGATAGAGATATAGAGATATAGAGATTCATATAAGTTTATGATTTATTAGAATGTTAAGCGATTGAGTATTTGGATCCATGATGGTGCTTCTGAGTTTTTACTAATGCATGATTGTAAATGCATTAGTAAAAATTCAGAAGCACTACATTTACTTAATTGCCGTATTAAACTGAAAAATAATGATGCCATTTCCAATACTTACATATCATTTCTCTTAATATTGCCCAACATTCTGTAGAAATTAGGCGATAGTTACATAGTTCTGAGATAAAGGTTCTACTTTGCTGCCGGGAAGTAAATACTTATTATGACAGATATGTGTCAATAATGCAGAAGTTAAAGTTTGCTCTAGGATAATTAATTATGGATAATTGCGGCGCCTAGGTTGGTCTCAACAACAGACGTGAACACTTATTCTCTTTAAACCGCGCGTAATGATTTATTTGAGTTTTTCGTCATTATCATTTGAATATGCAAATACTCTGCTCTTCCCAATTATGTAGAAGGTGAGGGACATGATGCAGATAGAAAGTAAATAATAACTTACAATGATACACCGACTTGCAGTACTAATTGCAAATATTAATTTTATTTATTCGTGTGCTAGTCCTTGCCCTGTTTTCTTGACACGAGCTATACATCAATAATATTATCAAGCCGACTTATTAGAATCGTGTAATTTTTTATTTCAGGGGTGCGATATTAATTCTGGGGGCTATTCTGCTGAACGTATGCATTGTTGCACTCTTTTATGAACCTGTCGAGAAGCATTTAAAGGAAATAAAAATTCCACGCAAAGCTCCAGCAGAAAATGTGCCACCAACTAGAATGAATGGTATTAGCTCACTCCCCAAGATCCGCAGCCCAGCCACAAGCAACCTGGACATCAGAAACGTAAGACTCTAAACTTTAACTTTTAAACCAATTTCTAAGCTTTGAATTTCTATTGAAATAGCAGCGCTCTAATCCATACATGAGAGATGTAGCAATGTCAATGCCAATAGCTATTCCTATGCCAAATTCTAACGATTTGCGTGAAGGTCGAGAACGCCGTGGTTCTGGTAGCATTAAGAAGGCAACTTTTCATATTGGAAATGTAAGAGCATTACTTTACATTTGCAGTTCTATATCAACAACATATATAAAAATATATAATTAATCCGCACTTAGGAAACGCCGGCAGACAGCTGGTCCTTGCGTTCAAACGAAGGGACGAGTCCTCTGGCAGCTCGATTCGTGAAGGAAGATCCTGGCAGCCCTAAAATATATCATAGTTCTAATCTTCGCAGTCGTCCATTTCCTTGCAGCTTGGAGTCAACTTCAGAAATGGAAAGCCTTTTTAACACGCATTTAAATATCAGCAGTGGCGGTGCTCCTTCCACTCAAGCGTCTAACGCGGCTAGCCGGAGCAAATTGAATTTGACTGCAATTCCAGAGGATGAGGACCAATCCGATTCAGAGAGCCGGAAGTTAGATTGGAATTATTACGGGAATTTGACCCCAATTAAACAAAGGCTTATGCGCTTGTCCGCTGGAGCCGGAAGTCAGGCCATGTCCACCAGTTCACAGCCTCAAAATATGAATACGTCTGGCATAAAGGGGCTGTCCAGGACCCTAAGCGTAGCATCAAACGTTTCCAACTCATCGTTTCACTACGTGAGTACCATTCACCACGGAAGTCTTCTAACAACTATGCAGTTTGACAAAACTATGCCGGATTTTGCATCCACGCTTACACTCAAGTCAGTCCGGCAATCTTGTTGGAAATGCTGGTTTGAAGCTCCGAAGCGATTGCTGATGAGATGCGGGATATGTCCGAACTGGGCTGCAGCTAATACATCAACAACTGATCAAGCTCGAGTTGCAAAGAAAACATTCGATTCCTGGTCCAAATTTATTGATTTGTCTCTTCTGAAGGATGGAATATTCATTGTCATTCTCTTTTCGTCTGCGTCAACGGCGATCGGCTATACAAATTTTATTATTCTTCTACCAGCTTATGCTCTCAGCATGGGCTATGACAAATCCGACGCATCAATTCTTCTTTCAGTTGTGGCCGCCTTCGATTTCATTGGTAGGATTGGCGGTGCTGCTCTTTCGGATTTAATTGTTGCACAAAGGAAGTGGTTTTACATTTTGGGCTTGCTGGGTTCTGGAGTATCCCTGGCACTTCTTCCAATTGCACAAGAGTATTGGCCCCTTGTGTCATTCTGCAGTGCGTTTGGTCTTACCTCTGGGATTTACATTGGAGTAACGGCTGTTATACTTGCCGATTTCTTAGGAATTGACAGACTGGGCTCATCTTACGGAATTACATTGTTTTTAAACGGCATTGTGCAATTGGCTGGGCCTCCTATCTGCGGGGCGCTCCTCGAGTACTTCCATTCATATATTCCAATTTTTGTTGGTCTTGGTTTCACTCTGATGTTAGGGGCGGCTCTATGGATTTTTACCCCTTTTATTGAAAGGCATCGTAGACGTCAAGCTGATGCGGAATGTAAACTTCATGCATCTGGCATCAATTCGGATGAGAAACGGTTACAACATTTGACGGTTCTCAGGTTGAAGGAATCAGAGGCAGTCTAGTAGTAGTGCTGTGATACTCCCGTCTATCGTTAAATCGTTGAATATCATATATAACTTTGTTCCTTAAATTTACCTTTATGGAGGGGAATCTGGCCAACTGAATGGAATACGAGGAAACGACCCAAATCTTGAATAACAGATGTGAATTATTGTACCGAGCTATCCTAGTCAGTCACAAATTTTGGTTTGTGAGTAGTTAGTTGATGAGTAGAGTAGGATTTAGGAGTCACAATGAGAGAAAACATTCATGTTATACTGTACAAACTTAGAAGACGCAGATCTAATTCTATTTTCTGGTTATGAAGCTGATACCATATTCACGTTCGTTGAGGTGGACTCTTTCTTGCTATGATTTTGTTGTTTATAAAATTGCACTGGTCATGGTTTTTTCATTCTTTGTATGAGTGTGAATAACTGGACCTGACCGAATTGTATCTATTGCTTGTAGTTGGGGTAGGCATGAAGTAGTGGAAATATTATTGCCAGGGAGTGTGCAATTTGTCACAAAGTATTTAGTTGAAATAGCACAGCTACTAGATAATAAGATGCACCTACATTGTACTGAGTTGTAAATAGAATACTTTTAAGGAATCTTAATTAGTCATATTTTAATTCAAAAATATATATGTAACCACTATTTTTAGAAATTAAGCATGACTGTGTTATACAAATTATTGAAAGAAAACCTGAATGTTATTGCGATGAGCGAAAAAGATCTAATGGCTAATTCTAATATATGCCGAGTGTTTATAATCAAAAGTATAAGTTGTATTTTGGATAAATGTATTGGGGTTATTGGGTGATATAATGTTAACTGTGCAAGAAGTAATCATCAGCAAGTTGCACTTTTTAGCAGTGTGGATTCCAATCAATAATTAGTGAACGAGGAAGGCTGGAGCATTTGGAAAAAACTGGAGTCAAACAGTTTTAGAAAATTATTCCAGTTCCTTTAAATACCAAATGTCTTTGTAGCTGTGTATATCAATCAAATGTATTAACACGCACACATCTGCATATGCGATGTGCTGTGAAATGTGTTGTACTGGAGTGCTATCCTAGTGAGATCGAGATTAGGGATTAACGGTTGGGAAAATGAATTCTTTCTTTTCCTCCGTCCAAATACTCGTTACGTTATGTTGTCTGTTGTAGGTCGCCACCGCGCCACGTCCCCATTTCTCGTTTGAGTGGTGTTATTTACGTGAGCGTGGAGAAATTTAGTAGGGGTGATCTTTTGCACTAATATCCATTCTAATTATTCTAATGTATTGATGGCGAGAAATGTGAACAAAATATTATCACTCGTTGTTTCGTTGTGTTGCCGTATGAGGTATTAGATTGTTTGCATGCATGACAGAAATCCGGAAATACTAGTTTCACCCCTCAAGCTTATGTTTCAAACTATTTGCTAATACTTCCAGATTTATGAATGCTACGATAAATCTTGTGGACAGTAGGTAGAATGTTTGTTAAGATTATTCTGTTTCTAGAGTTTTAGAAGCTTAGCAAGCTCCTTGACATTATCGGCGTGTCTGCAAGCTGTTCATTTTATAGCGTGTTCTGAAATAAATAAAAAATTATTACGGGGACTCTTGTTTTAACCAAATTACTAATTAAGGCTCATTGCTAAAATATATTTTATAAAGAAACTTTCATTTGAAAGCACTTCCTTACTGAAATTTGCGGAGAACGATCATCTCAGCAGAATCATTTTTTGGTCAATTTTCTAGAATATTTCGGTCATGCTTAAGAAATAACAACTCTCTTTTTTAATTAATTATTGAGTGTTTGCCGTAGCCCACTTATTAAAAGAATCAATGGTCATTTTGTATTCAGTAATTTTGAATGTTACCGTGGAGGTAGATTAGCAACTGTTTCTACAGGAAATAAATAACATGATTATGGTGGTCAACAATCAACTTTTAGGTTCGCAATTTGAACAAAGTTCTCCAAAGAAGTCAGTAGGCGTGCGTTTTTCTTTTTAGTGATCTGAGCTCTGTAGAGTGCATCTATCCGGTAATATACAACACCATTAATTTGTTAAGAGAACCATTTTCGATTGCATAGCTCCGGATTTACAGCTTCGTCAAACAATAACTTTAAGGTAAGTTCTTTTTGTTCTTTTATGATGTGCAAATAAATGAATAGGTGTCTGTTCCCAGACGTTATATTCGGAATATAGTTTATTGCTATTACATGTTACATATTGTCTGTTACACATAAATTAATTGGACACGAACTACTACAACACATTAAACAACAGTGGGCTCAACTTGCAAGGGTTGGAAGAGCTTGGCAGTTGGCAAAATAAAAATATACCCAAGCTCCACCCCCTGAGAACAATGACATATAGTATCATTTCCACGTTTCGAATGAGGCCACATAAGCAGATCAGTGGTTTAGAAGTCGGGCTAATGTGTGATCTTGCAGGCTTTTACTAGTGCAATCCAGAGAGAAAAGTGACATACCACATGTCAGGCTTCTTTTTTTAAAAACTTTGCCCAAGTGATCTTTCTGTCTTCCAAGTGGTCGTTATTTGCATTGGTCAATGACTGACTTAACGAACATTTTAAGGTATCAAGCTCAAAAATCGTTTCAGTATTTTCGGGTGAAGTTATGCAAAAATGCGTGCACAGTGCATAAAGACAACCAAACTATACGATTATTACAAAGACAATTGAGATATTATACGTGTATATATCTCATTTAGTAAATATGACACATACAGCAATAACTTTGGTTAAGAATTTTACAGTTAAGTTTACGAAGAAGTTATACTTTTCGTCAGAACTTAAATTACACAGTAGTAATAGTATCCTCTCCACGACGGTTGCGGGATAAGCATAAACGAGTTAACTCACGAATTTGATTCCCGAAACTTTGATAATCAAACTTGCTATGACAAAGTGGGCAGAACGGTTTCTTGGATACAGACAGCCAAGTGTCAATGCATGCCTTATGGTATCCTAGGAATGAATAAACAAAATCAAAAGAGTAACCATTTGAATTGGATGAAGACTAGAAATTGCCAAATTACCGTGAGAGCATTTCATGACGCGAATTTCTTCTTCATCGATGTAATCGCTCAGACAAATGCAGCATGTTTCATGCTTACTCTTCAGTTCCATATTCCATTTAATCACCGAAAGTGAATTTAAGCCATTCCGCAGCAAAATGCTCTTCCATGCTGACCCCATCTTTTTAAGCATAGGCTCGATAACAAATACATAGGTGGTCTGAACAAACCATATTGCTAACAAATATTTTGGGGCTGGGGTAATATTTTATAATCAGCTTACCACTTTGACGGAAACCACTACAAGCCAAATCCCTAGCAGAAGTGTTAAAAGAGCAAATGTATTCTCAAATTCATATCGGGGTGGTTCTTCATCAAAAATCGCAATTCCGACGATACACCTATAAAACAAATCAGGAACGAATAAAGAATGCATTGGGAAGAGAATAGTGGTTTTGAACTACCCCGTTCCCTCGGTGTATTTTCGAAGATGATTGGCATATGTCTCATCCACTAGAACGATTGGAATAATGGATGATTGAAACATCTTAAGATCATCCTTGCTCAACGTGCTGTTATCCGCATCAAAAATTATTAATTCGACTCCGGCCTGAGATGCGAAGCGAAGCTTAGTCGCATAGTCACAGCCGCCACGAGCCACTAAGGCAATGAAAGGCAAGTGAAACTTAGTTAGGAACCATTGATATGAGGGGTGCCCATAAGATGACATATCACCACATCCATTCTGATTTCTTGAGTTTAATATAGAACCCTATTGGCAATATTGAGGAAATTATCTGATGTTGCCATTTAAAGCAATTAAATAGTCACATTACCTGAATCCCAAAGCGGCCCTTTCGAGACTTAGTAACAGTTGAAGCAATAATCGGTAAATTGAATTGAACTTGATGGTTCACGTTGAAAACAGCTAGTTGCCCTTCAGTTGGCACAATACCCATTTCATTCATTGCTGCTTGGGTGTCATTTGTTGAGGCAGCGTTTGCGGTGGTTATGCTCAAGAAAATCAAAATTATTCCCCAGTTAATACTGCAGATTGATTGACTCTTGGATACTTTTTTTTTCAAAAGAGCATCCTTGCTGCTTAGGTGTTCCATTATGGGCAAGTTAAGTATCTAACTCTGAATTCGAAATAGGAATTGTGAGGAGAGAAAAGTCAAACAAACACCTGCTTGGCTCGACGGGTACACTGGAAGTGAGTAGCTGAGCTGGCGATTCTTGGAGCTTTATAGTGTGCTGGGTTTCCTCTAAGACCGAAGCCACTGCTTGGGGAGTAGATGTAATGACGCTGCGAATTTCTAACCCAACTTGACGTTACCAGTACCCGATCTCTATAATCTTGTTATAGCGGACTTCATTTTCCTTCAGTTTATGTCAGACTCTGTCTAACTTGTATTCCTAATTTCAACAAACTTTGAGATAAAATCAAAAGTGTGCCATTATAATATACAAAAATTGACCATAAATCAATCCGAAATCTCAGGGCTTGTTCTATAGGATTAGTGAACCTACTCATAGTCGGCTAGAGTGACTTAGGTGCAGCTTTAGAGGTTACACTTGCACGTTCACAAAAAATAATATGCATATTATGCAAACATAAGATTATGTATTATGTAGGTAATATAGAAAACTGCAGTAACAAAAACAGCGCAACGTAAGGAATTTGAAATTGAGAAAAGCAATATTATAGAAAATTAATTTGTTGGATTATATATCTTATATGCAAATCTGCTGGAATTCGAAAGGGTCGAAACGATCGAAGTATCCTCAAGCGACTTGACAGGCCGGCCACTAGAAGAAACGCTTTCTAAAGCTCCCTCCCAAGAACATTTGAAATTGTTCCCTAAAAACGTCGTAACATCCGCATCTTGCCATCACACGACTCACGTACACTAGTGAATAATCTTTCATCTAGCCAACTCTAAAACACAAAATGAATTCGTTTCAATTCAAAAGTGTGATTTTAGATCCAAATTGCAAATTTCACTTCGATTTCTGATTTTGCTAATTATGGCTATTTATGCCTATTCGCCACGCTCTCAGTGCAATTCTGATATAGCAAGATTTACTTGGAGCACAGACAAAATATTTAAATCGTTATCTGTTGAAATTGCAAATTTAGTAAACTCCCACACAATGCTTGTAAATGGGAAATGCAGAGTTTGAGCTAATTAAACAAATTTACGTCCACTATAAACTTTAAGTGATTGGATCACTTAATCAGGCAAAGTGATTTCCAAGCTCTTTCCAAAATTAAATCAAGTCATAAAGTTCTTGCTACAGGACCTTTTAATTACGTTCGGCCCCGATGCAATGAATAGCAAAGTTGGTGTTTTGCGTCAATCCTTTCCTTTCTCTAGATGAGTAATCGACGAAACTCATCTCTTGTCAGCCAACCACATGTTATGCGATCTGAGTCAAGTGAAACTTGTTATCGTGGCGCAACAAATGAGGCGAGGAAAACGTTTTTCCCCAAAGACATTTTCAGCAAATTGAGTGTTACCGCGAGTCGAGATTCGAAAGAAAAGGAGCGATGTTTTTCTTTAAGTAATTGATTAGTTCTTACGTCAAACCAAACTAATTCTGGGAAAAGTACATCTCTTGCAGTTTACTGCATGAGCCCAGCAAAAGCAAGGCTCACTCAGACTTACATTAAGACGTCAGCAGTAATTGGACACTGCACTACTGTCAAAGTCAAATAACCAATACTGTCGTATTCAAACCATCTTGTCTTGTCAACCAATTTACTTTGCCAACATAAATCTACATTCGTATAATGTACTGCTTGATTTGCATGTTGATAAAAAAAAACAATCATCATGCATTAAGGGCTTGCAAGTAAACTCTTGCACGGTAAGAAATCAGTACTGCTTTTGAGTACAGACGTATCGAATTTTTAACGTTTCGGTGCGGATGGCTATGGGGGCAAAATGTGATAAGTCCGTACTCAAAAGCAGTACCGATTTCTCACCATGTGCACGATTCCGGCTTAAAATGATCAGCCTCTACATCTGCATTTGGAGGCATTAAATCTCCCAACATTGCGAGTTATAGTTAATACCCATATTACCATACTACCATGTGCATTATAGCTTGTCATTTTCAATAACAATTTTGTGTCATTCTCCCCAACGTACAAATGACATGCAATATACCGTCACGTGTATTCATTATATTCTAATGAATATAGCTTGTTGTAACTTTGGGAAGATCAGGGTGTCCGGGAGACTAAGGTCGCGATTGTGAGGCATTATTGTCGTTAAGGCACCCGACCCCAGGGAAGGTAACATTTTCGCAAACAATCGAATGCAATGAAATGAAAAACTAAAGCTCTGAGTGCAGTTAAACCCACACCGTCGCGTCGTCGGAATCCTCACTCGTGCAGAATTAAGTTGACTTGACAGATAGAAGAGCAGAAAATTTGAACACACGGTAATTAATTACTTATCCAAGTACATACCGTTTGATTGCTATAATACTTGGAAAAGCCATGCAAGTATTTAACATTAGTACAATAGATTCATACAATGCTAAACAGGCAACCGGGTCCGTCTAGTAGCATGTATAGGTAATTCTTAAATCAGGCCATTCATTCATTTGCCGGTCGGTCGGGTCTCCCTAGAAAGCAAGGCAAAGACGGCAACAATTTCTCCTACCAGGCTGCATTCTTTTTGCGGAGAACATAAACAACCTGGCAAACTTCGAGTGTGCAGCCAATGGCAGAGCTGCATTTGGACTAAACAAACCCAATATCTCATCATTCTATGCTCCTTTTTATCAAGCGCAATAGTTGTGGGGTGGCATTTATTTCTTAAAACTTACAACTCTGCACTTGTAAAAATCGTTACATGCAATGCCCAGGCTAGGCTGGCTACTCGTATAAGTGTCTAGTGTGTTGTGCAATGTATTCTTTCATTGCATCAGCCGAGCCGGGCTTGCACATTTTGTCAACTACTTTAGCAAAATATTTTGCTAACTACATCCGCAAAGTAGATAAACTGTAGGAACTGTTTCAAAACAATTCTGAAGACCACAAACACACTTGTTTTACATTTCTATAAAGTTTATTGACTTGAAGGGTAAGTTAATTCAAGCCAAATTAAACTGAGAACACTTTGCAGTATTATAAATATTAATGATTCGCGGCGAAACAAGCAAGTTAGCAAATTTATAATGGATAAAATTCATTTCCTCATTACACATTTTAAAGGCTCGAATAAATCCCCGGTAATGCCAGGTATTAATTAATCGATAAGTAATAATCGGCAGAAGGGTTGAACTA
The DNA here is from genome assembly GCA_036851895.1 of Orthonychiurus folsomi. Lineage (NCBI taxonomy): Eukaryota > Metazoa > Arthropoda > Collembola > Poduromorpha > Onychiuridae > Orthonychiurus > Orthonychiurus folsomi. Next base: position 8,934 of record JAAXYW010000462.1, on the reverse strand, counting down.
CTGCTGAACTGAACACCCAGGCGGATTTACAGCCAACTTTATTGTTTTTAAGAGCTCTTGATTGGAGCGCGTTTGCTGTTGTGTGTGATGCGATGGCACAGGTCATCTCCCGTACTTAGCGCGAGGTCATGTCATAATCGGCTAATCCATGAGACTTGAAAAGCTCATGCTACTTTCTCAGAGATAGATCTTTCTCGAATCCCATCCATTTTTCTTCGGCATGACGAAGTGAATTCCAAACATTTCGGTAGAAGTTGAGTTGGAATCAGTCAGGTTGCGTGTGAGTGCGGGCCCAGGAAATGTGTTGTGATTGGTGGAGGAGAGATGGCAGGGAGTGCTGCCTGTTAGTCTCAATTCCCGAACCCACACACGAACACTTCATTCCTGTCCCCCATGTCCCCGCATGCAGCTCACTCAGTTCACGTTTAAAACCAAAACGCAAAACAAGTCCTGCCTTCGAAAATTAATATTTATCGTCGCAATATACTTATTACAGCTTTGATTGAATACTTTCAATCATCCAGTTCCTGGCTTGGCGGCCTTCCATAGTACTAAACGGTAAAGTAAGTAATTAAAGTGTCTTGATTCTATTACGAATATATTTTGTTTGGTTTTGATTTGAAGGATTACAAATAGTGCAATGAATGTAACTATTCATAGATGATGCCATGACTGAAATATGAAGCGGAGTCGTTGTAGTTATAGTAAATGGTGCAACATTTTACTAATTAATATTAATTGAATTGCATATTTCAGGGCTTTTACTGACTGGCGCTCGGTCGCTGTTGGCGATTATCATGCCTTTCCAGAAGCCAATGATTAAATCTGTGGCCAGTACTAGTCCGCAAGTACCACCGCCTTTGCCAATACCTGATGAACCGACTTTAATGCAAGTAGATGATGATGATCAGTTGGAAGTTAAGGGCCACAGAGTATTGAAGGAAGAAACTTTGGACAGTCATGAGAAGCCAGAAGACGTGGCATCTTCATGGCTTGAGTCATACATGAACGGTGTTTTTACTTCTGAGGACATACTTAAGTATAAATTTCGAGCAGTTGTTCCTCTGCTGCTTGCTCCAAGGACAGATTCGAATTGCTTAAAGCTACAATATGATGAGGAACAAATACGAATTAGACTTATCGAGCCATTGGAGCGATTTTTATCAAATAATGACAACCCGGAAGACTTTTTAAAGGTAGTATTTACAATTATTAATACATGGCATGTTTAGCCAAATATTACATTATATTTTTTTCTGCAGTCATTGTCTGTGATTGACAAGCCCGAATCATTTTGTGGGCACGTATTCAGCTTGGGAGAGCCAACTTATGCTTGTAGAGATTGTGGACTAGATCCTACCTGTGTTTTGTGCGCAAACTGTTTTAAAACTTCAGCCCATCGAAATCATAGGTAAAATTGAATTTAATATATGATTAAAAATAATAGTATGTACATGGTTTAGTAGTGGCTATTATAACTTAATTTTACGAAGTCTTGGTTTGAAATTCCGACTGAAGTTGAACGTTGGTTGAGCCATTTTTATCCGCTTTTATCGTGAAACATTGTTAATTTGAAAACAACTTTCTCCCAGGTACAAGATCTCGAATTCATCTGGTGGGGGTTATTGTGATTGCGGTGATGCTGAAGCTTGGAAGAAAGATGTCTATTGTGAAGTTCACGGTGCCCGAATAGGTGATATAAACTCTAGTTCTCTTCCAGCGGATGTTCTTGAACGAGCTCGTAAGCTGTTTGATATCATCATCTCCTACTGCTACGAGAGACTGTCAGAGCCGTTCAGAACTAACCTGCCAGCCTCATTGACCATGGACTCCAATGAATTGGGACAATATGGCTTAAAAGGACTGAATGAAGTCTACTGCACTATTCTCTACAATGATGAAACGCACACGTTTGAAAATGTTATCCAAACACTGACTCGGGCTTTGGGATGCAGCAAAAAGGATGCGATCGAATATGCTTCCTTTATAGATCGCGAAGGGCGTTGCATTCTCAAATGTTCAACTTTCAATGTAAGTACTCTGTTTAAAATAGTGTGGCCCTTACTAATTACTGATTTGATATTAATTTCGGTTTTTGTTCATAGGAATGCAGTAAGATTAGCGACTTAATTGACCGATATTCTTCACGCAACGGGGGGAAACCTTTAGTTGATGCCGTCGTTCCTGTCATTGGCGTTGCGCACGAATTATTCGCGATTCGCTTGCTAAGTTGGGTCCAAAAAGTTGTTTTACATTCTGCTGGCTACCGGGAGGCATTCTATCAGGCGATGATTAAGGTTAGTTATGCCTACAGTTATCTTTTAAACAAGTCCGTCCATCCAATGTCAACGATAAAGATTTGAAATGTGTTTGATATGTACCTTAACAGCGTCCATTGAACTCCGAAGTGTCGATTTTAGAAGGAGTCATGTTGAACGATACGACCATATGGAAATCAGGTAGAGCCGTCTGGCACCACCTTTTTGCTACTGGACTGCTGAAGGACTACAACACAAAGAAGAATTTTGCTATGGTGTGTTTGGTTTTATTAAGTCATCAATAATGTTTTTGCAGCCGTCCCAACTGCCCTTACATATTTCTTTAGTCAGGCTCCTTCCATCCTCACTTTTTACAGCTGTTTATCATGTTAGGTTTTTCTAAAAAATTATCATTGTTTTAATGTCTACTGGTCTTCTGAGTTTTATGACTTGCACACTTTGTAATTGCCATAGAAGTGTTTTACAGTAATTGTTTCTAAAAAAGGTAATTTACATCGCATAAGCGACGAGCGCATGTAATTCTAGTCAGTTCAGTGTTTGGTTAATAATCAATTAGGTATATATATATATTAGATGTAATACATATTGCAGGCAGGTAATATATTTAGTCCTAGTTTAAAAACTCAGTGATAGAAGAAAATTGAAGCCTGACTTTACTATTTAAAAACAATTTATTTTTAGTTGTTCATCAAACACTATGTGGAAATGATGAAAGACTTTATTTCCGATGACCACGACCACGCGTTCTCGATAACTGCTTTGTCAGTCCAAATACTAACCGTTCCTTCCATTGCGCATTACTTGATGGAGAATGCAGATGCTTTTTACCTAATCCTTCGTAGTTTCATGACAGAATGTGAAAGCAGACGCGGTCCTGGTAAGCCTAATTTTTTTTTATCGATTCATTTACTAATTTTTGGTGAATATTTGTTGCCAAAATTAAAGGTTTCTTAGGTGGAAGGTTGGAGTTTGAGCGAAGCGCAATACAAGGACCATTTAAGCGAACTAGTTTTTCGACATTAGACCTGAAATATTTGCTCACTGCCCCTCCGGCACCGGAAGCGTGGACAGAGGACTTTAAACGCCATTTCCTGCATGGTTTTAGCGAGCTCATGAGACTGCTTGGCTGGATGCAGGTAAATCATGTTAAAAGAAGACCTGAGCAGTTTGTCAACGTTCTGTCTGTCGCGCCACCGTACTGCGTTAGTGTAGTAAAAAGTACTAGACTCTCATTACTGTTTTAGGAAATGGATTCTCAAGTTAGGTTGACTGTTACCCATATGGAATATGAGTCAGAGTGGGAAACTGCCTTTAACATATTTATCAAGTTGGCCCCAGTCATGGCACTTGTGGTGGAATGGTGCACTACTAAGAAATCAATTCTCATTCGAGCGTACAGGTATCATTCTGTTAAAACAACACATACGCTTCACTTGGTGGCGTGTTTCATTAATCATTTTAAATATTATTTTTTAATTATCAATCAAAACAGGTCAATACTGGTGGACACAACAGATACTTATACACCATTGCTAACAAAAAAGATCAAGCGAAGACTTGTAAATGAGGAAGCTGAATGCTACGTTTTTGATGTAGCGTGTGAGCCGGTCTCCATTCACTTGCCGGTATCTCGCCTCTGGGCGGCTGTTCATCTTCGACTCTCACAATATAGCCTGGATTACTTTTCATCTGAGTTTGATATTCCAAATAAGCCTTCTCCAGCAATGTTGATCGAGCCAGTTCTTCGAGGCCAAGTCCTTGCTGCCCAAGTAAATGCGTTAATTTTATATTGTTATATTGTAGCTGCTATCTTTTCTAGTTAAAATGACTATTCTTGATGTTGAGCACACATGTAACCATGCATTAATTGTTTTTTTCAGATCAATGCTGGAATGTGGAAACGAAACGGCTATGCAATTTTGAATCAATTATTTTTCTACCGAAATGTACGTTGCAGGAGTGATATGTTTGATAAAGATATTTTAGCTCTGCAGACAGGAGCATCTATACTACCAAGCGACACTTTCTTGATCCATGCTCTAAACCGATTTGATCTACTTGGGTTTGTTGAGCGACCAGCTTTTGAAGCAGTGGTAAGTATAATGCTTTCAAATACTGCTAACCTTGATGCCTATCAGATGTAATCTATACTGCAACTTTATTAATATATCGGGCATTAAATATGGTATGTTTGTATGCAATATTTCCAGGTTACGCCCGAGAACGACCAAATGAAGCAAATGTGTATTCTATTAGAGGACTTTTTGGGACTTGTTATAAATGTTGTATCAGCCAGGTTTACTCCTGGAGTTGGAATGGTGAGTTTGACTGGCCTAGTGTGTTAATGTTAAAGGTGACGAACTTGATTTTGAACCAGCGATTAGCCTGGTTAGTTTCTTAATTGTGCGTTTAGGTTATTCTGTTAGATTTTCCGTTGAGCATTTAATTCAAGCACAATCTAGTATTCCGTATCTATGACTGCAATATGCCTAGTTTTTTTTGCTCTGGAAATTCCAACCTGAGCATGAGTGTAGCATACTAATATTTGAATGTGGCTTCTATTTTTGACAAGGACTGTGTGTTTTTAGGTTTCTGATAAAGATTGCACTCGGAAGGAAGTCATACAACTGCTCTGTGTGAAACCCATGACGCACTCTTCAATAACTAAATCAATGGTGGAAGATGCAAATTATGAGACTGGCGTGGAACACGTGCTAGATGATGTAGCTGTAACAAGAAAACAAACTGAAGGATTAATATACGAACTTAAACCTGGTAAGTTGTTATAAACCAGTAAGGTAAGCCAATTTTGCAGTCTTATGCTCTTAACGACTCTTCTGAATTACATATTTTTAGAATTGGAGCGCCAGTATGATATTTTTTATTATCATTACACACGAGAGCAGATGTCATGTGCTGAAAATCGACAACATTTGCTTAAAAGAGAGAGAAATGATCCAGAATTTTTTCCTCCACCGCCATTACCATTCTTTGCACCGACTTACGAAAGAGTTGTGGATATTTTAAATTCGAACGTATTATTACACATATGTTCTGTGGTTATTACGAGGTCAGTTTTTTTGGTCGTCCTGCTTTATTCATACAGCTTAAGTGTGAACTGTTAAGAAGTTTGTGTTCTTTTCTAGATCAAGGGTTGGTTTGAACAGCTTTCTCGACGCACAACTTAGAAGAGCATTTCATCTGATTGGGTACGGCTTAAATGAAGAAATTACTCAACGGGATGCAGGAAAAGAGAACCACTTTAAATTCTGTGAAGCAGCAGTGAGGCACAACCTGTTCAACTTGTTGAATGAATGCCTCCGTGATGGTTCTATTAAACAGCATCATCACATGATCAGGTGGCTGCTTAGCCAACGCAGTATTATTGAGTCCACTGATCTAGTTGTTCCCGAGGAGACATTGGAAATTGACGATGCAGCTATAGACAACGAGGTTAACGATTTTTTTAAAAACCCTATAATTAAAAAATAATTAATGATTTGATTCTAGGCTACGGCGAAGCGAAAATTACTTGCGGCCGAAGCTAAGGCTAGAATGCTGGCTAAAATGAATACGGCTCAAAACGAATTTCGAGCGATAAATGCGGAGTTGTTTAACGAAGGTACAGTTCTCAGTTTCTGAAAGTTGGTAGCTTATTTTTCACGTGTTCACACACTTTTTGCTAACATTTGTTCTGTAAAAAGATGAACCAATGCTAGAGGCTCCAACAACTGTAACCCCAGGGTATGCTCAAGAGTCTGTGTGCCTTGGCCCAAATCAAACACCACGGCCTTCTGCAAATGAGTCGTACGTTCATTATTTACTATTTATAACAAAAGACAATTTAATTTATTAATTTTTATTTATGATTATAGCTATACGTGCATATTTTGTCAAGAAACGCAACTTCTCAATGAAGCTTCAGGTTTAGCATTACCTGTATTTATTCAAAGATCTACCGTTGATTGTCAAGACCGTGCTAAACTCGTACAGGACGTAAGTGTCGCGTTTTATGTTGTTTCTGCTGTTGAATTAGATCATTGGTAATTTCCACCTGTGAAGGATGAACTGAAATTGTAATCGACTTTTTTATTATTGCTGACAACTAGTGGAGAGACAAAGTGGAAACCAAACATTCTTGGGGTCGTGACACTTTGTTTATGCATCCAGATCTTCTTGTTGCTCCATATGTCAGCTGCTGCGGTCATGTGATGCACTCCAGTTGTTGGCAACGGCATTTTGAAACTGTTTTACTTAAGGAGCGCCGTCGTCCTTACCGGTGAATACTCCAAGATTCCAAATATCTTTTTCGACAATACTATTGAGTTTAACTTAAATTTTAGTCTCAGGCATTTGCTGGCCTTTGACGTCGAGAGAAACGAGTACCTATGCCCGATGTGCCAATGTATCTGTAATGCAGTAATGCCAATGGTAGCTCCCTCACACGACTTTTTTCCACCATTGGAGGTCACCCCAATTTCACTCTCTGAGGAACTTCCTGAGAATTGGAAACCCGAATTTTCGGAGTGGTATGACATGTGCTGCCTAGTCGCTGAGAGAGCTGTAATTTATTAAAACTGATGTGACGCAAATTTACCGACAGATGAATTAATTTTCTTAAATGTTGAATATTCAAGATTCGCCATCCCTCTGAGTATTTGCCTACCGATCCGTCATATATTGAATTTTGCGCTGGAAATGAATTTGAATATGGTTCTCGTCCTGATCTTAAATTTTGGAATGTCAGGCCGCTGAATGGCATCATGATGGAAACTACTCCCGATCAACAGAAAGTATTGCGGTACTTTTTTCCACGTGCTGGTCGCGGGCTGTTGCGTGATGAATTGATGGAGCTAACAACGCTGTTTATTCATTCAATGTTTACGGTACACGTCCATATGCTTATTCAAGTTGTCAGACTGTTCCAATCAGTTTGCTTTGTTTATGTCAATGTCTGGAGAGATTGCTCATTGCTGTGTCTAATTGCTGAAACCTTAAATTGTAGAAAGTAGCGAATGGGACACCTGGATCCGATGGTGAATTTCGATTTGCTGCTTTGACTTGGCAGGCTATTGCCTTTACCATTATGAATAACGAGGCTAGTCACCGTGACCAGAGTTTACCGTTTTTTGGAAAAGACGTTTCCGCTCGAAATGCTGCCTCAATGAATTACACCGTACTTGCGGGGTCCTTGGTTTCCGTATTCTGCCAGCTTTACGATGTAAGTATATTTATAACCTCTCATCAACTCTTAATATGCTTGAGGGGAAAACAGCTCAAAACTTTTTTTTTATGTAATAGACGGATATTCTTCAATCAACGGCCCTGGTTCGACTCGATGTTCTAATACCGACATCTGAGGAGGCTCTCACAGACATTCTTAAAGTGGATGCTTTCGCTTTGTTGGTAGGTTTGACATATTCGATGCCTGCTTTGTTTTTGGATAACCATCATCGCCGCCCTCTTGTTTTGGGAAATTTACAAGTACGTAATTTTTTGAGCGTATCTGCAAGGTAGATTTATTGAGCTGAATGATGTTAACAGTTCAAACTATTGCACAGGATTTTTTCATTCTTCAAGCTGTTACCATAATGCACATGGTACAAGTTATCTTAGTGGCAGATTTTCGTGAATTCATTACAATGGAAGATCAAGATAGTGGCTATTCCAACAGCCAAGAGGAATTATTAAACAACTTAGACGACTTCCCACATGTAAATTTTGTGAATGTTTGTGTGACCACCTGGAAGAAAGCAGGCAAAGAATATGCTGGTGCTGCAAATGTTGACTGGAAAGGTGTTTACTCTCATGTTTGTATGGCAATGTAAGTTTGGATTCACTTAAAATAACATTGTACTGTTACACTTGGAACCTACTGATGCTATCCGAAATAGGGTACCTTACCTTCGCTGCTGTTCTAAATTTTTTGAATGCCTCACGGGAATACCACCCCCGAAAAGTTTGGAGTCGATTGAAAGCCGTTTTGGAGATTTGACTAGATATCTGGGGTTACCGGACAATCTTGACATTTACTGTCAATATAGGAAGGCTGAAGATTTGCAGAACCTTAAATTGCACTCAATGGGTTTTAGCTTGGCGGAACAAGAGATTATGGAGTATGGAGTTTTTACAACATTTGCTAACTTGTGGTATACTTAATAATGTAATGGCATTTAATTACAGAGGTCGATATCCTTGTGAAATACCTGATTGGAGTTGGAACCAACCAATTCCATTATCCTATTTGAGATTTCTGGATGAGGACCCGGCTGGAATTAGAAAGCTGGCCACTCCTGTTTCATACACTTATCCTCGTAAGATGCCAAAGCTCATTGATTTGCCAGAAGACTACACGGAATTGCTAAATTCTGCATCAGACTTTTCATGTCGAACTTGTGGTAATCATGAATGCCGAATTCCTACGATGTGCCTTATTTGTGGCGAAATCCTATGTTCGCAGGCAAGTTTTTATCATGACACACAACACACGCATTATAAGCGTGTTGTTTTTAAATCGAGTATAAACAATACTAGTGGTTGTTTTATACAATTACCTTAAATGACCGCTTAGAAGCCCCGGGCTTTTATTTAAAATCGACACCTCGACACGGGGCTTGTATTAGGGACGGGGCTTATATTAGAGACGGGGCTTCTA
>JAAXYW010000461.1:0-36972 GCA_036851895.1 Orthonychiurus folsomi | reverse complement strand
AGTCAAGTTTTAGAATATTCTAAGTGTACCCTTCTCTCAAGAACACTTGAGATTGAATCTGCTAGAGATGACGGTGATTTTTTCATATGATTTACAGCACATTGTACGTTGGTTTGAGCTAACTATTAATGACATTTCTACTGTTCTATTCTAGTTGAAATGGATTATAGCTTGCTAGACGATGAAGAGGCTATTCAGGAGTGTCTAAAATTTTTGGTTGAGAATGAGTTTATTCGACTAAAGAAATTCGAGAGTCTGGGCCGCAGCGACGAGTACATGGCGACCCAGTTGGGGTCCGCGTGCTTAGCTTCTTCCCTATCTCCAGATGAAGGTATTTCAGTATTCAAGGAGTTGCAGAAAGCCCGACAGTGTTTCGTTCTTGAGAATGAGCTTCACGTAGTGTATCAAGTAAAATCCCATGCTGATTTTAATTATACTCGTATGGTTCATTTATTGTACAAAATTTTACTGTCATTAGGTCACGCCGATATACTTGGCAGAACAGTGGCGAAATATTGATTGGAACAACTTTTTAGCACTTTGGGATTCGCTAAGTTCGGATGAGAAGAAAGTCGCCAATTTGGTTGGAGTTGAAGAGAATTTTATCGTCAGAGCAATGATGGGTACGGTTTCCAGACGAAATCCGAAACAGGTCAGTACCGAATGTTGCAATTCAAATTTTAAATACAGTATTGGACTCTAGAATATGATTATGTAGTATATAGTGCGATTCATTTCATTTTATGGGGTTTCCAAAGTAAACAAAGAAATTCATTTCTACTAAGCAAGAAAATTTTTATTTATAGTAATAGTAGAGCAGTACTGGGCAGAAATATAGCCGTAGATTTAGAATAAGTTGTGGGCTTTCAAACTTGGTTGCGAGAAATAAAGTTACGAGTCCTTGAAATCCTATAAAACTAAATAAATCACAAGTTGCTTGGATTTTCTCAAACGAACTAACCTAGCCCAACTAACTATCCGCTATTTCTTTTTATAGAATCCGTGATGTTTTAGACACATCCTAATTTTAAAAGGAGTTAGTGACCATTTGCATTTATGCGAGCATATCTTCCTTCATCGATTATTTTTACTCATTTTTTGTTCTTTCTTATTGGAACATAATAAATAGGCTGAACAGTTATCCATCCATCAAAGATTTTTCACGTCATTGGCTCTAAATGACTTAGTCAACGAAATCTCCATTGGAGAAGTTGCGGAGAAGTATTGCGTCAATAAGGGTGTTATCCAGAACCTTCAACAAGCAGCTTCAACGTTTGCTGGTCAGTCACAATTTGGGATTACTTCAAAATACAGTACATTTCGTAGTAAAATAGCTTTATCAAACCTAATGATTTGCTTTATGTTAACAGGAATGGTGACTGTTTTTTGTAATCGTTTGAGCTGGTTTAACTTGGAACTGCTGCTAAGTCAATTTCAAGAGCGCCTCCAATTTGGTGTGCAACGGGAATTGTGTGATTTGGTTAGACTGTCTCTCGTAAACGGCCAACGCGCTCGAGTTATATATGATGCTGGATTGAAGACAATAGCTGAATTGGCAGCTTGTGAGCCTGCTCAATTAGAACACATCTTGCACAAGGCTGGTCCTTTCAACAGGTACATCATGGACTAATCATATTTGTGTGCGCAGTGTCTTGAATCTAAATTAATAGTAGAATTCAAATTTTAGTGCTGTGCATGGACAGGCTACAAAACCACTCTGGATAATGGGTAAAAGCGAAGGACTTGGCGAAGGCGAGGCAGCACGTCTGATTGTAGACGAAGCTCGTCAGTTTCTTCAGGTCAGACCAAATGCTTTCTAACCAAACTGACGACGCAAGTACAAAGTGCTAATAGAGGCTGACAAATCATGTAACGTAAACACTCGAAAGGATCTACGCATATGTGCGGATTCGAGAGAAGGAAGTCAAAGTTTTACCATGCTTTCAAAGCTCCCATTTCTCAATCCTTATCAGCAGATGGCTATTCAGTTTTCATTGCAATTTGAGATAATTTTTTACTGCTATGATCAGATGAATATTACGAGTTCAGACAGAAAGAGAAGATTGACCGAAGATGAGGATTATTTTTATTACGCGATAAACAATTTTTTAAATGTACCGTATGCGGTAAAAAGAATCTCTGGAGACAGCAATTTGTTAAAGATGAGATTTGTTAAATAAAATCCGACCTCCTATCCTACCTTCAGTTCCCCCCTTCAATTCTTTCTTTTAGTAGTTTAATGCCGTTCATGTGCGTGCAACTTTCCTGTTTATTTTTGTTGGGTTTGGTTTGTGGTGGCTGATATATAACTTTTTGCATGACCTTTTCACTGATTACTTTGTGAAAGGAGCCAATAATTCCGTCAGGTAATTCATTTTAATTTCATTCCTTAGCGAATATGCATGCCTCAAAATCCCAAAAGATGACAAATCCAGTTTTGATTTTTTGCAAGTTTGTGAAACCCTAGTGTTTCGTCGATATTAGCAATTCACGTGCAACACTATTGAATAATTATTGATTTTTCTAAAGAATCACTATCCTTCGTTATAACCATGCCTTAGTGATCAGAAACTTTCTTTTCGATTTCACTGTTCCTATTCTAAGTAGAAATTTCTATTAAACGGGAAAGACAGCAAGAAATTAAATAGACCAAGCTAAAAATCATTTGATTTAACTCTTGTTGCACACCCATTGCGTTTACTACGTAACAAGGAATTGAACAGCAAATACCTTCATTGCAGCATGGCTATTACGAGTCAGAGTCAGAGATATTTAAATAAATCCAAGGCTGTCACGCTTACAAAAAATGCTTCCATTCAATTTTCTACTCTGACCCATTTCAGATTGAGTTAAACCTTCCAACCACCATGGACTACAATACTAAGAATGCATCTTCACCTTTAATTCTCAGCCACACTTCGAATAAGAATGGAAATATTTCGAGCGAGTCTGAGGATGAGAGCTCGGAGAACGGGAGCCCAGATGACAATTACGAAAATGGGAATTTGTCCCCGGAAAAAGCAAGTCCTGGTCAAGATCAGGAGCCGGAGCTCCGTGTGAGCGAAATTGGTGGATCTCCATGTACTCACCAAACTCAAATAAATTCTGAGGGTTTAAATGGGCAATCACCAGATGCACAGCTTGAGAGAAGTGGCTGTAAATCGCCTGAAATGAATGTTTTTGAAGACTCGTTTCCAATCGATCTAATTATGAGCCAACTAGATAAAAACCCGAATGGACATTTTCAAATCCCTTTAAAGGAAGACTTGCAACGTACCATGGAAAACTCTCCATCGACGGACCAGAAACACAGCACGCCACTACAGAATATATGTTTAGCAAACCTTGCTGAAAATGAACATTTTAGACAAAGTGTTGATGAAATGAGCTTTTGTTCAAATGGTGAGAACGAACTCATGAACACACATGAAGCTGCGGATGTGAGTGACATACTTATGACGTCTTTAACCAGCCAAATGGAATTTTCTCTTAACATTTCGGAACGGGAATCGCCAAAACCTGCAAATCCTGTCAATGAGGTAATTCCCATGTCTGAAGATATGTTTGCACAAGATGACATCAAAACTAGCCCAGGCAATAAGGTATCCAACGGAACAGCTGACAATGTGTCAGCGTCGGCTTCCTCAATAGACATTTTTGAAACAAGCTTGGAGAACTTGGAAAATCAGCGTCCGCAGAAGTCCAGAAAGCCGTCCGGTTCCTCCAGGAATTCTGAAGAATACGATCAGTTTGACAATGACTTTGCAAGGCGTGAGGTCCTTCAACGTCGACAGAGTTTTCAACCCGCTACGATCCGTGGTCGAACCCTTCAAATTAAAGCTGTTGACAACCCGGAACTCATTCCTATCAAGCATTTCACTCCAAATCAAATTGTGGGTATTGGGATCAACTTTAAAGCCCCGAAGAGAATTCGGTCACTGTCAAGGAACGGAATAGGATCAAGAATTACTGCAGGGCATACCCAATCACATTCCGTACAAAAGAAGCCTGGCAGAAGTCTGTTGGAGTCCGACCCGGATAATTGGATTGCTGTATTCGATGAGATGCCGGGAATAATTTGGTTATTTAGATGGGCACACAAAGAATTAAACTCTCCCAGAAATGGCATAAAAGGCATGGTCGCACGGATTTTCCTCCGAATTAAAAACAGTGGAGCAAAAATTGCTTTGCTACAAGCAAAGGAAAAATTAAAGACACTTTACGAATTCTGTGGAAAAGAGTTTACAATGTTCTCTATTATACCGACGGCTTGTGAAACTTCGATGATCTGGGACCCGGCAATTGCTGATTGGCTAGTTGAATGTAACGATCGAGCTTCAAGCTTGACTGAGATGGTGTCCACCTATTTGGCGAACGAAGTAGAAACTATATCCAAATTGAATTGGCCTGCCGAAATTGTGGAGTCCTACTGGAGCACGAAACTCATGACAATTCTAAAGGAGAAGTTGGAAAAATCAAATCTTTGGAAACACTTTACAGGTAGTTAAAATTGATTGTAAGCGAATAAGTGCTTCTCTAGTTGGTTTCTTCCACGAGACATGAAAGTAGTATTCCAATTCAGTCATATATACGAATAGACTTATTGACTGAATAATTATTTCCCAGTAGTAATCTTGCCTTCGTTCTACTTATTTTGCAGATGTAGAGATGCCTGCTGTCAAACCGCTTTTGCTAATGGAAATGAATGGTTTCGGACTGAATTCTTCTGAACTGGAGGGGCTAAAGAAGCAATTGGACTATAGGGCAGCTGTACTAGAACTCAGAGCATTTTATCTGGCAGGACGACAGTTTAATTTGTCTTCTCCAAAGGAAATACGTCAGGTATGGCAGTTTGAGTATTAATTACAACTACCTTTCTTTCCATACAAAACTGCATTCAATTTTAACTTTTTACTTTCACACGACAAAAGATTTCCCTACCTCTCAAGATTCTTGAGGATTTAAAAGTATCCATTGCAGAGGTTTGAGTAACAGGTAAGATGTGGTTTCCTGGTTGTAGAAATTTTGTAGGTGTAGGTAGAATTGAAACGGTAGAATTTGGAAGGCCTTTGGTATTTTATTGGTTATGGGCTTTTGATGTGCTCTTGTATATCTCGCTAAGTTGTGTCGAATTTGGTACCTTGGTGTAGCTTATATATTCTGTAAATTATTTCTTAGAAGTCATTTTGGTTTTGCAGATTCTTTTCCGTGAAATTGGTCTGAAAGAACCGCAAGCACGTGGCACAGCCAAAGATGTTTTGGTGAAACTGAATCACGAACTGCCTCCCGTTATTATTGAATGGAGAAAAGTTGTGAATGCAATTAAGGTAGCGCATTTTTACCTCACATAATAGCCTAGCCGGAAATCAGTTTGCCCAATTTTTACTATTTTGCAGATGGTCATTCATTTCATGCAAGATAGAAATTTGGACACCGGGCGCGTTCATGGGTGCTATTCACACTTCACAATCTCGGGTCGTGTAATTATGAAAGAACCAAGTCTTCAATGCATTCCTCGGGACTTTGACCTTAAGATAGCACTTAGCGTTCAAGAGATAAAGAGCATTCGTGAAAATTCTCGTATCAAATTCGGTTCAAAAGTGTCATCCCTTTTATCCAAGGTTGAGAATGGAAATGCAATTAGAAATGAAGGAATAGTTGCAAACGGTATTTCAATGCGTAATTCCTTTGTCCCTTGCTCTCCGGCGTTTCTCCTTATGTCTGCGGATTATGCTCAACTCGAATTGCGGATATTAGCACATTTGTGTGATGATGAAAATTTACTTCGAGTACTGAACGTGGAAACTGGCGTCGATGTCTTCAAATGTGTCGCAGCGCAATGGAAGAAATTGCATGTTACTGAAGTATTGATTTTTGCTGTATTTAAAAGAAGATGTATGTCTGGAGAGGTATTTATAATTCATGACTTGAAATTTTACCAGGTAACAGCCGAAATGCGGCAAGAAGCAAAGACGGTAACTTATGGTATAATTTATGGCATGGGAAGTAATTCATTAGCGGAGCAATTGGACATAGAAGAGGAAATGGCTGGCCAAATCATATCGGAGTTTATGCGGGCATATCCCAAAATTAGATCGTTTATCGACAGCACCGTGAATTCATGCCGAGAGCATGGATTTGTCCAGACTATTCGTGGGAGAAAGCGTCTACTGCCCAACATAACTAGCAAGCAGAACGCAGATAGAGGTTTGTTATTGTATTATGTGAAACGAGAAATTCACTTGTGCGCTGCCTAATCGTGCTTACTTTTTACTTTGCAGCTCAAGCAGAGCGTCAAGCCGTCAATTTCCGAATCCAAGGTTCAGCATCAGATCTAGTCAAATTAGCGATGTCCCAAATTTACTCAAATCTTGCTTGCTATTTCCCGGATACAGTGGACCCTGTCAGCTGGAAAAAACGTTCTTTTGGCAGATCAAAGTCCCTATCCCTTTCCTTTATGAATTCAACGGTGTGTTTTCCACTACTGAATTTGCATGATGAATTAATTTTTGAAGTGAATGAATCACACTTGTCCCAAATTGCGAACATCGTCAAATTTAACATGGAGAATTGTCTAAAACTTAATGTTAGCCTTCCGGTTGTTATAAAGACAGGGAAGACTTGGGGAACAATGTCACAATATTTTGTGACATAAGTCCAACTGTTCGGTAGTTCCATGTTGCTGGTTGAAACTTTATGTGATAAATTTCTTGACATATGCCATGCTTTGAAATAATTGATCTTTCATAACTAGTTTTGTACCTTTGTACGACCATTGTGTTTAGAATCAATCTTTTAATTTTACCAATCAATTATTTCAACATTTTTCTCAAGATCATGTTACAACTTTTATGCATGTGAAAAGCATTTCGTACTATACAATTAAAAATGCATATAAAATGTACAAAGCGTTCAAAATCCGGTGTACTTTCCTGCAATAGTTCTTGTGAAATTTGCCCATTTTGAATTACGCCTGAATTACATGAAAGCCAAAGGTAGCAAAATTCCAGCCTTTTTGTTGACACATAAAGCAAATGAACGGATTACTCATTAAATTGTCTATGAAGGCCCGCTCTGAGTAGGGTTATACAGAAATGACAATGACTAGAAACTATGTAGGAACTAATTACTAATGGAATTCATTTTGGATAGTTTTCCTCATTACAATTACGATTGACTCTTCGTTTGATTTAGATTGAAGACTGGAAACGATTAAACTAATTGTTAGGTACAATCAAAAGAGCATTTCTTATTACATGGAAGTCTTTCATTTATTCTGACAAGCTATAGTTTCTTGGATAAATCCTTGAATAACCAGCCTAATATATACGAAGGGAAGAATATGTGATTGGATTAATAAAGTTTTGCCAATTGTAAGTGAGGAAAGCTGTTCAAAAAGGAATTGCATTAGTGTAGTCACAATCAAATATCGTCTATTATATTTCAGCAAATCTAAACAGATCTAATGGGCCAGTAAGTCTTAAAACCATTAATTAACTAAGTCATTGTTTTGTCTATAACACCTTCACTCCGACACAAAGCATTTACCATTATTGTTCCAAGTTCCGATCCAAACAACACCTAACCATTGTTCCGATTTGAATTCCTAAAACGTCTCTCCTTTAACATTAATTAGCAGTGTTCCTAGCACGTATAGCAGCCTAACTTACAAAAAGACATCTTGAAAATGTCGAGACAAGATCAACAAATAGATCTTATTCGCAAACATAATTATATTCCTAATTTTGATTTTGTGTCACCTTTCAGCAGATTGCAGTAGTGTTCCACTGCCCGGCACAAGTGAAAGCAACACAGTTCGAAAATAACAAAAAAGTTTGAAAGTGTATTGGTTCGGGATAAACGCTGCCATGCGTTGAAAAATTGGGAAGTTGTATTAGGATTACCTGAAGTAGCTCTTAATCCGCGTAAACAAGAGTTCGCTTCGGAACCGGCTCGGGTTCATCAGCAATATCCTTAATATTTGGCAAGGATGTATCCGGAACATTTGGCAACTTTAGAGTACCTTGCTCTGAAAGATCGTCGGTTACATTCTCCTCGGACATGATTTTCTCCAGTTCCGTTTCAACTGCCTCCAAATCCTCCGGGCTGAGATTTCCACTTAGTAGGGCGTCGATCTCTTGTTGTTTCTCGAGTCCTTCACGGGTTTCATCTAAGATTCTTTCAATTTCATCCACGGAAAGCATTGCGTGAACTTGCTTCAGAGCTTGATTGCCATCTTTCAGTCCATTCAAAACCTGAATCCAGAAATGAAGACAGTAATATTAAGTAAGGAATACTTCGTCGGTCCGTCACCGAAATTGAAAATTGTCTACTCACCTGAACCTCTATCTGCGCGAACTCCAAATCGTGAGTCATTTTATCCAAATTATCCAATTGTTGTTCAGACTTTTCCAGCTGACTCTCTTGAAACCTCTTCTTCTTTAGCAGCAACTTCGCTCGACTAGACAAGAAAAAAAGGTTAGAATCCATTAAGGCATGTCAACCTGATGTGCAATAGCGGTATTGCAGTGTACTCAAATCAATTTACTGCGAGTCTCCACTTAAGCGAACTGTAGTACTAATCATTACACTAGTCCAAATTCGCCACATATTAGTGACTATTTACTAAATTTACTTACTCCTTTTTGCCATCCCGGAGTAATTTCTTAGCCAGTTCTCTCTCCTTCTCAAGTGTCTGAGTTATCCTCTGCTGGTACTGCTTCAATTGATCCCTTTGTTGTTTCAGTTGCTGCAATTTGAAAACCACAAGCACATTCTAATTTGAATTAATTATCCTTGCACAAAGCAGTGTAAGTAATGATCTGTAATTTCCCCATTAATTTGGCTCAAGAACAAGCAAATTTGGGTAATGCATTTAAAATACTATTGAGTTGACTCACCAAAACAGCCTTATCTTGCTCCGTGACCCTCGAAACTGGTTTTTTCCCTTTGGAAAATAAACTGCCCATTTTATCGTCTACAAAAAGATGTACAAATGACACTCACTACGGGGAGGATCTACTAAGGATAGAAAGGGGACCTAGAGAAACGGGTAAAAGAAGGCAATGACGAGGGAATTGATTGACCTCAAGAAATGGTATGATTTATGATTTCATATCGTAACTTCAACTCCACCCAAATCTGCAACTTGAATTGAGCCCAATGTGTAACATTGTATTTCTCCCGGTTTAATTCGTGTGTCCACTCGTGTCACCTATCGCGGGGTGCGACACACATGCGATTTACTCATACATGTACAATACACGTCACAGCAGCAGCAGTAGTGGTAGGGTATAGCACTATGACATGCATACATACTCCTGCCAAATGAAAGGGAAAACATCAATTTTTAATTCTGACAAGTGAGAGTGAACCATTGCATTATTGCCCAAAACTTGGTAGGGTTGAAACTGAAAGTAAAAGTGAAACTGGAATTCACGCATTTAAAAATTAATTC
Source organism: Orthonychiurus folsomi (assembly GCA_036851895.1). Lineage (NCBI taxonomy): Eukaryota > Metazoa > Arthropoda > Collembola > Poduromorpha > Onychiuridae > Orthonychiurus > Orthonychiurus folsomi. The sequence continues at coordinate 27,515 of JAAXYW010000461.1, read as the reverse complement.
ACCAGACCACCAAACCGGTCGGCGATCCCGCTCCGATTTGGGTTGAGGAGTTTGGCAAATCGGTAAGTTTAAATACCTAGGCATATTCATAAAAGTTCATGCTGGAACGGATACTAGCAAAATATAACAATAATATTTGTAATATTAAATGTAAATGTAAATGTATTTGTAATAATATGTAATATTGGTATTCTAAATTATTCAAGTTTGTGTGTAAATTGCAGCTATGAAATGAAAATGATGAGCTGGACCTGTATTGGCCGCTGCCGTCGTGTGTGATTGCGTTCGCAATCTCGAAATGTGTGCAATTATTTCGATGAAAAATGTCCTTGCGATTTGCACCCTGGCTCAATTACTTCTACTCGTAAATTGCAAATTTTCTACAAATGTTGGACGCTCAAAATTACCATCGCATTCCTTTGACAGTGGTTGCAATCTTGTGACTGGTTTGCATACAAACTTAATACGGTTTATCACGAAGGAAGGATTTCATAGGTAACGTCAAAACATTTAAATTATAAATGTTCAAAGCCATGTGCAATAGTGAAATGACAGTTTGCTTAAATTTCCCAGGGATGTAGAAGATACACTGGAAATAACAATTACAAACTCACCGATCCCAATCCAACATTTTACATCCGGGGAGTGTACCTTTGCCATCCTGGCCAAATTCGGCAAGGATGTTTTTTGTTGACCCATATGAAATTGCTCACGATTCTCAGCTCAATGGACACATTCGTGTTTTGAATGAATGGACTGATCTCGAAAACCCGGCTTGGTTGGCCGAATCCAATTCAACTGTGTTCATTCAATTACAGAATATTTTAACAGGTAGTAAGTAATATTTGGTAAAGCTAGTTGTCAAACTTATGTACTGATCTGATTCTCCTCATTAGGAAACCTTATTTCCACTGTTCCAGTTAAACTTCCAATCCACTACCGTTACCAAAAACCAATGAGTCATTCCCGTCTGAAAACTAGGAATCGTGGACAAACGGGTATTTTAAACCCAGGAGGTTATATTTCTGTGACTCTTCCTTTGCCAAAAATCATTCTTCGCTGCGAGCAATGGGATCTTACCTTGAGTGAAGACAAATGCCAAATTACCAAAGAAATTTGTACTGCAAATTCCGCAAAATCTTCCTTGTGCCATTGGGTCGAAGTACCTTTCAAGGCTGTAAGTCCAAGCAAATAGTATAGTGGAGCAGGATAGCAATAAATAACCTTGTACTCTACAGTGTATTGCTTTTTTTAGAATTCCAAAAGCAGTACTATTTTGATTCCAATTGGCGACTCGGACATGCAGCTTTTGATCACTGGCGGAACACTTCTAATAGTTCTGTGTGGTGCGTTGTTTTTGCTAGTTACTTTAACTCACGCCAAAAGCCGAAACATCTGTCAAAAGCCACTGGCTCAAAGTAGGCCTCATGCAGATTAAAAAGAAAAGACTTGTCTTATGATTTAGTGGTAAATTTTGTTTAATTTTTTATGCTGACCTTGTTGTTCTAGTCCTAATCCATCCAGAGTTTTCAAACTGGCATGGCTCAACTTCAAATTGTTTGATTTTGTATGAAGTTTTCAGACGAAATAAAATGTGCTGACAAAAAACACTTTGTAATTGAAAAAGAAATCTGAATCATTTATTAAGCCAATGAAAAACAAATAGGAATATATGAATTAATACAAGAGCTATTATTGAATGACAAATTAATTGCTATTATACAGTTACAATAAAACAATTCCTGTAAAAATTAGATATGGATTATTTTAGATGAATCAAAGGGCAATAACAACAAATTTTTGGTGGGAGCTATTCAGGTTCAAATCTATGAATGTTGTATTGTGCGATTTGTAAGATTAACATGTATTAACCTCTTAAATGCTTAACAATTCAAGTAAATCACAAATAAAATAACTTGGTAAACTTTTACAATAACAATACATGTTTAAACAATTATCCTGTGCACTGATAAAAAGATAGGAGGAAAGACCCGACTCACATTAATTGATTAGTCATAAAATAAAACTCCAGCTATCATCCCGATCTTTCCATAATTTGTTATTCTTATCATACTGAATAGTTACATCTGGCATTATCCAGTTCGCCCGAGCGCTTTCTCATTTAAAATGTTCACATTCAAACAGATCAATTTCTAGTTGGACCAAACAATTTCATTCCGGACGCGCCTTTCACCAAAAATCTCTCTTGCGTTTGTTTAATATAAAAATATTGGTCAGGCGTTATTATTTAATTTTAGTGGAATTCTTTGAGTTGTTTCAGTACACGCAACCCAAGCGCTTTGGCGTGACTGACTGGCAATGCGGTTTAGAACGTTTCCTTTAATAAAATGATCGCTTACTTCTCTCCTTAGACTTATTTTCGCGACTGATTTTAGTACCCTTCGTCAATATTCACTGCGGATGATTTAAGGTAGCGCAATCAACGTGAAGTAGTAGCAATTATCATAAGCACACTTTGAGTAGTGGTTCTGGTGGACCATTGAATGGTTTTAAAAGCCGAAGTTCCAATTCTGGACTTGAAGGAACTTCTTTCAGTCAGTTTTCTCTTTCTCTTAAAATTTGGCTTTTTATCTCCCGATTTACACACAACTATATTTGACTGACTCTTTGATTGATTGCTTATGTAATCTACTTAATTTTAGCATACTGCGTTTAGTTTGTTTTGCGTGGTTAGTTCGTGGCGTACTATCTATGCGTAGTTTTAGTTTTACATTTAAGGAGTTCTTCTTACATTTAGTGGTAATGTAAGTTGATGGACATTTTGTTTTTTACATCTAGTGTTTTGATGTTTCAGTTCCTTGTTACATGGTGATATACATATACAGTCTCAGTCTTTGCGTTTCTTTACAATTTAATTAGTTACGATAGCACGCAAACCTTACAATTTCAGTCACATTTTGTGCCGGTGTATGCCTTACGTAAACTGATTTTCTGAGGTCAGTGGGATTGGGATAGGCCATGAGAGCAAATCTCGGGTAGGTAGAGGAAACCATTTCGTGTAGAGCATGTGAAATCGAGATCGAACATTGCTTATACATTACTAAAGCCCGCGTGTGCTTGTTACAAATACCATCCCTTTGTGAGGCATAAATTTGGATCAGGTTGGTCACTCTGAAATTTCTAACCACTCTTTGGGAACACATACTGATTGGTTGCATTTATCATAGAGGGCTAACAATTCTATTGGTAAAGTGCTGCACCGCGCACAGTCCTTCGTGGGTTGAAATCAGAGTTAATAATACTGGTATTTGAACGTAAATATGTTTATGCCATGAGGAATACAAAGGAATGGTTGAGTTACTGGAAGAAATATACAATAGATTTGTCTCCTGGTCCTGAACCCCAAATCCCATTTTCAATGGAAGAATAGTTTGACTGGTTGGTTGGAGTGTTTACGTTGGAATACATGTGGGTGCCTCTAGATGTATATTATGTTACTTGCTGTATGTATGAACCAAGTTGTTTAATTAACATGGCAAAACACTAGAGATGTTATCACAGATGTTGATAGGTCTTTTCGTTTTCTTAAACCTTAGATTGTACACGTACACAATATAGTATGCTACTAATAAGATCGTTGAATCACGCAAAGAATGTCTTCCTTCTTGCGTCTTGGCATTACGTGACAAGTGACTAACCTGACAGAGTTCGAATTCGCCAAAAACCCTGCACATAAAATGCTGGTCTACCCGTATCCGATCTACAGATTTCTGTCCATGCATTACGTTGGACTCTCGCCAATATCCAACCCTTCTTTGTTGATATTTACTATGTAAAACAAAACATAAACTCTTTCTTACTCCTATAGGTGGCTTTGCTTGAATGACAGTGGTTTTTAAAATAAGACTTTCCAACGAGAATAGTGAACGCGCAGCAGGGGTAAACGTACACGTGTTGATTGTGCAAAGGGATTAGCATGGGCAATGACTCCCCAGTGTCCCGAGTACTAGGCTTAATAGTACTCCTAGCCAATCTTTGAATGAAAGCCAAGTATGAAGGGGGAAATTACAATATCTCATGAATCTGATCCGATAAATACAGTACGCAACGTAGATGTGGATAATAATTAAGTTAAACAGCTTCTAATCCATCAATCAGGCCATGGTTATGTGGTACGGCATACTGATGAGCTCTAGTCTAAAATACAATATTGCATCCCCATCCTGCTGAGGATTGGACAACTGCTCAAATGAGCTGTTGGTTAGTTCCTAACTGGTTAATTGATAGAATATTCCTCATGTTAGCTTAATGGTAAAATTTAAGGTACTGGACAAATTTGGGTATATGAGAATTTTTTAAAGAAAGTGAGTGCCAATTATGGCATATTCTAAAGTAGAAGTGGAGCTTAACTACAATGTCCTAAATCCTTCACCAACCTATTAATTAAACATATGCGAGGGACGTGCAAGACAGCATCAACCCACGCTAAATTAGTAAAGTGTTACTTTAAAATAGAGCGCCTCAATTTTCGTCGGTGGTGGCTGTCCTCAGGATGTGGATTAGCCTTTTGGAAGCAGATTGCGAGCGAAACTTTCGGCGTTCCATAATGTCGTCAACTGGTTTCCATGGTCTGGTCAATGCTTTGCTCACCTCCTGCAGAATACACGACATGTGTTGTAAGTTAAAATGCATTGCCATACATTAATAAATAAACTTTAAAATTAAAATCGATACTGGACATCCCCCACTGTAAATTTTCGCTTACATTAGACAGCTGTTGCATATTATGGTAGATGACTTGAGATTTGGAGATTTCCAGGCAACTCAATTTAGGACCTTTGAGTCTAGCGATTCCAACAAGGCTTTGGCCGCAATAAAGGAATCCTACATTAAAACAATCATATCATTTAACAGAACGAGTTTTCTACACACAACTAGCACAGCTGATTTAGGAGATATAACGTATATATGTATGAAATGAAACGATGAACGCAAAAAACATTTACCAATCTTGATAGTGTGCAGTTTCGAGCAGCGCCAAGCAGCGTAAATAATGGGATCCAAAAACTGATTTTGATTCAAGTCATCGGGTTGGACAATATAATCCATCCAATCAAAATTTTCATCAATGAGTTCCAAATGCTCCAGTGAGTTCTCATTCCACAATACAAGGGAATTTAAAGCTGCCATTCGGATCCCCTTGCAATAAATAGCTCGAAAATGCGTCAATGGAATGCTTGGAAACAGGAGATTTGATTTGTGTTCGAATAAGACGCCACTACCAGTAACGGTCAATCTTACTTTGCAATTCGGGCTAGAGTAAACACAAGGGTAAATTACGTTGGTTGGTTTAATGTGATAGGATAAGCACTTGAGCAGAGCAGGCTAGCACGCTTACTTATTTGCTACAAAAGAACTCCATCCCTTGTTAGAAATGTCTTCGTTTGGTTGAACAGCAACAAGATTGAGACGCACAAGTCCACCAGAAGCACTTCCAGCACCAAGTTTTCCTAGAATGTCGTCATTTACCACATCATGGTCAACACCCAGCATCTGGAACAGCAAATATAAATATTGACTTCATGACTAAAGACTAAACCGAACTGCAAAAGTTGTCATACTGCTGCTACAAGCAATCAGGCAACTAGCAAATAGGAATCGAATCCATATCCCACTGACCTGCAAGTTCACAAATGCATTTATATTTCTCAATGACAGATGAGTTGAGGGAAGCAGCGCTTCGCCGCCGAAACCATTGTTCCTTAGCAGAAGTGGAGTGCGAAGAGTTGACAAGAACAGATTTTGTAGCGAGTGCAATTTGGTCGATCTTCCAAGATTTGAAAGAAATGAGCTTTCAAAGTGCACCAGTTCATGAATCAGTGGGAAACTGAACGTATCCAAGCAGTTTTTATTCTGGAGCACCCGCAAGAGTGGCATAAGTACCTTCCTAGAAAAGGAGGAATCAAATTAACTGTTTTAGTCCAACATCCAAGATCCAACTTTGTGCTATGTCTGAGTCTGGGGACCGACTTGACTATATATCCAGTAACTGTAAGTATTGGCAAAAGAATAGGAATCTAACCTTGTAAAATATTTGCGTCGAATGACCGCAGAAGTTGAGCAGTCATAAAACAAATCCTTCGCAACAGAGTCTTCGGTACAACGAATCTTGAGAGCCGTGAGTGAGCGATTCCCTTCCAATTGTTCCATGATGTCCCCAACCAAGTCCAAAACGTCCATGTTCCCCCCGTTAAAAGTAAGATTCAAGCGACTGACCTTCCCCACAACATGTTCCGTGAGAAAACCAATCTTCTCCCCTTCTTTCTCAGCAGATTGGATGTAGAGGTCCAATTGATTGACAAGTGGGGCTTGGAAGACAAGGGGTCGCCAAAGACGACAAGACGACGAGGCACCTGTGCAGGCACAAACTACCATTAGCGTCTAGCATTACATTAATGAATTTCGGCAGAAAGAGAAATCGCATTCCTTCCTTGTAGTGTATATAGAACAATCCAATAAAAACTGTATTCACTCACTCAACCTATCCTCGAGACTAAGTTTAGAATAAACTTCCAGTAGGGCCACTGAAGGAAGGTCACTCCAGTCATAGTCAATTGAGTTGCAATCCAAATCTTCATTCACGTCCATTGTCACCCTCTTCAAGAATGCGGGACAATGAATGTGAAAGGCTTGGTCCAGGTATCCAGGTAAGAAAGGTCAGGCGGAGCGGAAACTGCCCTTTATCCCCGCCTGCCTTTTACTATTAAACTATTTAATTAGATGATAGTCAGGTTGAATAAAATATGTAGAAAAAAAGAGAAATTCCCCTTAAAATCTCGAATGTAATGTTGAGGTAGGAAGGGAGGAAAGGAAGTGGTGCAGTGCGTAGCAGTGGGCTCCCTGCAGACGCAACCTCAATGCACCACATCCAAAGAACGACTAAAACGACCCCCATCTCCGCGCATCCAAATACATAGTAAAAATCTCAAATCCAATCCAATAGCCCCACATCACATGCTCAATGTTTCCTGCCTCCCTGAGTTTGCGGAGCCAAACTTTTATGTTTATTACGACGACGAGCACAAATCCATCAAAATGAACGATAGGTNATCACATGCTCAATGTTTCCTGCCTCCCTGAGTTTGCGGAGCCAAACTTTTATGTTTATTACGACGACGAGCACAAATCCATCAAAATGAACGATAGGTGGTGGATCTTCGCAGTTATAGTCGTTCAAATTTAATTCCACCAATGGGAATGAATCCAAACTACAAAATCCTGCATTTTCCTAGAACCAGAAGCTTTGACTTAATCCTTGTTTTTCATTTGCATAGATAAGAAGAAATGAATAGGAATTTTACTGCGCATTTATACACTAAACGCAATTTCATCTATTGCAACCAGCATCAAACTGGTGACCTTTATTGAGATGCACAGTAATAATGCATGAGGACATTTCTAACAACAACATTCATTATTTGGCTAGCTACAACAAGAATTTATATCAATTTTTATCATCCGAGCAGATTGCATGCATACATACAGCTCAGCTCGGATTTTGAACTCACCCCTAAACGAGCAAATTAATCTCAACATATTTACGTTACGAGACAACAACTAAACTATACACAGACTAATATATTTATGAATTTGAAATTAGATATTTGGAGCAACATAACATTCAGATTTGATACCCGGAGCACTGGGGAGAGCTAAATTATTTGAGATTTGGTTGAATTCAGAAGGAAAATAAAGTTTTCTTCAATCATATTCGAGTCCTGCACTTGACTCTGATTTACCAAAAATGGAATGTTGATGAAAGTTGGAACGTAACAATAATTGGATTAGATCTGGATTACATTTTCTCTAAATAATATTAAAAAGTATTCAACAACTACATTCTTTTCTAAATCTACTTTGCGTTGACTATACCCCATTTGTTTTGGAGCTCAATATTCGAATGAATTAATATGACTGAACATTGATGGCATTGTGTAGCACTGTGGTTGAACAGTTGTGCTCTTAAAATGCCTTACATACAATCCGTCACTATTAGGATGACTGCAAGGTGACAATCTAGTCTACTCCTCAATCGTGTGGAATGCCGATTGCATGTCCTCATAGAGTTGGTCGAACTCGGCTTTCATCTTCTGCTCTCCCTCAGCTGGGTCCTTGAATTTCATAGAACTTAGTTGATACAGGATTTGACCCATGGATTCCCGAATGATTGACCATGTAACTTTATTGTCCGATTGCGCTGTTGATTCCACTGCATGTCGTGCCATTTCATAAAAGCCAATCATGTTTTTCAGCATTCCTACTGATTTGTAAAATGGGCAGTATCGATCATACGGAGTGTATCTGCCAATAACACGTGCATGTTAAGCTAGAGTTTCCCAACTTCCAGTTGCCACTTGATTTTGCAATCATAATATTTAATAAATTGACTCACCCATTCTGCTGAAGAAAGTCTTCCTTCAGAAGACGTGCAACTTCGAGTGTAATCTTATCTGACTCGGCTAGTGAAGCTTTACCAACTAACTGCACAATTTCGGCTAGGTCCTCTTCCTCCTGGAGAATTTCCTTCACGCGAGTTCTTAGAGGAACGAACTCGGGGAAGTTCTTCTCGTAATAATCGTCCAAAGATCTCATATATTTACTGAAAACAGATGAAAGATGAAGTTTAACAAATACATATTATAACTGGATTTACCGTCACAAACCTGTAGGATATAAGCCAGTTAATTGAAGGAAAATGTTTTCTTTGTGCCAACTTTTTGTCCAACCCCCAGAAGACTTGAACAATACCTAATGTGGCCGAGGTTACAGGGTCTGAGAAATCTCCTCCAGGAGGTGAGACAGCTCCAACGATGGAAACAGAACCTTCACGTTGCGGATTTCCCAAACACCGAACGCGACCAGCTCTCTCGTAGAAAGATGCAAGTCGAGCACCCAAATATGCTGGATAGCCACTAAATTAAATATGAATTTTATTTTAGAAATAGCATAGGCCTGAGAGTTATAATTTGTAGTAAGTTTAGCAGACCTGTCAGCTGGCATTTCAGCCAAACGACCTGAGATTTCTCTCAGAGCCTCAGCCCAACGAGACGTTGAGTCAGCCATCATGGCCACGTTGTACCCTGGAAAAAGAATAATACTTAGAGAAACCGCCTAGGCTAAGCCACATTACAAACTTAGATCGGGTCGGGTAATAACATATTGGTTTGGTTGGTCCAGTTTTTTACAAAATGCTTTAAAACAAGAAATATAAGAATTTACCCATATCACGAAAGTATTCTGACAGTGTAATTCCAGTATAGATAGAAGCTTCTCGAGCAGCCACAGGCATGTTGGATGTATTCGCCACTAAGGCGGTACGACTCATGATAGATACCGCTTCTCCTTCCACATCAATTGATAGCTCGGGAAAATCTCTCAACACTTCTGACCTGTGTTAAAAATATTACATGCATATTCCATATCTAATATAATGGACAAAAGAAACAAAATAAAAATTGTACAGGATGTTAGCGTACATTTCATTTCCTCGCTCTCCGCAGCCGACGTAAATGATGACTTCAGAATTTGAGTATTTTGACAATGATTGTGAAATCACAGTCTTTCCACATCCGAAAGCTCCGGGAATAGCGGTGGTACCTCCTTGTACACATCTGTAAGTTGAAATAAGATGGAGTTCAGTAACAACTAACATAACACATAACTGTTTCAAGCAGCATGTACGTGTTAAAGACAAACTTACGGAAAGAGTGAATCAAGTACACGCTGCCCAGTAAGTAACGGGTGATTTGCAGGTAATTTCTCGGTTACTGGTCGAGGTTGTCGGACTGGCCATACTTGCAGCATAGTGAATTTGGACTTTTCGCCGTCAAATTCTGTTTCCAGCACAATGTCCGTAACGTCGTAGCTACCTTTCTCAGCCAAAAAGGTCACAGTTCCCTTTGCACGTGGTGGAACAATAAGCTTGTGCTTCACAAGACGATTCTCATTGACTACCCCATAGATATCTCCTCCAGTGACATGACTGCCGACCTGTAAACCCAAATATTTTACGTCCACTATTTCTAAAATTTGTAAAAAAAATAAAGCAGAGCAAAATTAGAGTACCAAGCGATTTGAGAAATACTTACTCGAACGTTCGGATCTGGTTGAAAGTCCCACTTTTTTGTTCGAGAAAGAGCAGGAACGTTGACTCCTTTCGGAATGTAAATTGACTTCGACATTTCACAGATATCTTGAAGCGGTCTTTGAATTCCGTCAAAGATTGACCCCATAATGCCTGGGCCTAATTCAACGGAGAGTGGTTTTCCTGTTCTAAGCACGGGATCGCCGACAGTAACTCCTGATGTCTCCTCGTACACCTGCAATTGTAATCAGAATCACGATGTTCAGTTCCTCATTGCTATGCATTTTTGTTTGTGCTCCGGAATAATTTGTTTCTTGAATTAAGGTTAAAGTGTAGTTAGGATATTAAAGTATATTTGTTCTGTTATATGAGATGCGACATAATACCTGAATAGTAGCCATTTCCCCTTCTAAACGAATGATTTCCCCCACAAGTTCGTGGTATCCAACCCGAACCAGTTCGTACATGGCGGATCCAGACATCTGTGATGCGGTAACCACTGTAATGAACAAAAAGTAGTTTTATGTTTCCAAAATCTTAACATGATTTTGCATGAAATGAAACAAAATACAATTGTGCAAATTTAAATTCAAGTAAACACTGTAAGGTCAAGAGGACATCTTTACAAATAAAAAGTAAAAATAATAAAAATGTGAATTAAAGCTTACCAGGTCCAGAAACGGCATGAACGTATCCAAACTTAGATTCAACCTCCTCATCGCGAATCCGCACCAAGTTCGCCATTTTATCAAGTGACCTAGCTCTGACCTGCGTCGCCTGTTGTAGACAGTCACTTCACCCACTGAAAACAGAAAGTCGGCTAATTTATATTTTAAAAGAGCAAATTTAGATAATTAAAATACAGGCAGGCAAACAAATCCTCCAGGGTGAAACACACGACTATAGTTTTTAGCAACTACAATTTTGTCTCTAAATTTTGAAGTATAACTTTGAATCGTGGCAGTAGGTGTTTAGGATCCGAATATTGCTTTCTGTATTACCTGTACTTACTGAGTTGTGTAAAGAACAAATCAGCTAGTCAGACTTAGCTCCACGTTGCATGGAAATGCAATCCTTCCTCTCAGTCAAAGACAGGGCGTGGGCTTATTTCAATAATAATAGAGGAGCAGATGGAGGAATGGAAATATAACTCTAGTTAGTCACACACTCCTATATCCCTTTAGCGCAGGGTTATAGCAGTGAAGAAAAGAAGTGAAAGAAATAACAGCCATCATAATTAAGGCTCCAGGCTTTTGTTACACCACAACACACCAAAGAGCCTCTGAGTTTCACGTTAATACATGCACGCAAATGGCAAATGCTACTTAATTATTATCCCCTCATTATGCTACCTGCCTCATCCTAACCACAACTCACTCACTCTCTGGACTTAAGTCCCAAAACCATGCAATGACAATGACAATATGAACGACACTTATAATTCTATATACCCCGAGCTTCTAATTAGGCCACGCTTTTCCTCCGGGGTCGGCTGTTGTCGACTAATTTCTGCATTTCAGATGTTCATATCGTATTTATATTAAAAATGGGGTGCGCTATTTAAACCATTGCCAGTTTGAAACGCAACTTAGGCCTATTCTAGTGCGTAATGCCTGCCTCTATCCACTGCCACTAGCTGAGCCCATTAATATAGAAGACCTCTAGACAAATTTCATGCATAATGTTCTACAAAATATTTTAATTTAAAAAGAAGGGTACTTTACCTGTTGAAATTTTCAGTTGATGTTGACCCGTAGTTTTGATGTGACCTTTTCACACTTGTATTAGGAAGAATACGTCAGTCAGTCAATTGTATGACTGAAGATGATGTTGAATCATTTGATTCCGAGCTTTGATAATAGCAGGAGGGGAGTCCCGTGGCTGTGCTGGGCATATGAAGGCAAAGGAGGCGAGGCTCGGCGACGAGGAGCACGGGATTATCCATGCGGGAATTTATGTGCGCAAGGTGCAATGCAGTAGCATAGCCATCCCTGAAATTTTCATACGTCGTCCACTAACAGTTTTAAAAGTCTACTAATTTTAAACAATTTGAAGCCAAATTTAAAATTTATGATGTATCTTGAAATATGCACAGAATTTCATGGCCTGAACAAAGATCTATGTCAGGGTTATTTTATTTGTTAAATTTGTTTTCACTGCCAAAGCTAATAAAGTCTTAAAAGACTAAAACACCGAGCACTTGAGCAAGAAGACACAATGCGATCAGATCTATGTGTAATCTGATCACATTAGTATGTAAATTAAGGACTCTTTAATAATGAACCATAAATTGTAATTCTAATAAATTAATTTGCAAGTAAGCCTGTCTTCTACTAACTACTATTAACATTTATACATGTACTTCTAAAAATTACAAAACTCAGTAGAAATCAGCAGACAAACAAAAATGTATTTTTAAAAAATATTTTATTTCTTCATTCTGAAAATACAACTGGGAGAATTGGAATCCATAAAAAATGAGTTTTCCGTGTCCGTTGGGCATGGGCTGTCCTTATTCCGAGCCGGGTCATCAGGATCGCAGAGTATTGCCACCTCGGTCACCTCGATTGCGGTGAGGCTCCCAAGCTACTCCACCCTACTCTCTAGTTTTCGGGCTAAAGAGCAGGTTTCCGAATCCGTCGGGCTGTCCTTATTTCGAGCAGGGTCATCAGGATCGCAGAGTATTGCCACCTCGGTCACCTCGATTGCGGTGAGGCTTCCAAGCTACTCTACCCTACTCTCTAGTTTTCGGGCTAAAGAGCAGGTTTCCGAATCCGTCGGGCTGTCCTTATTTCGAGCCGTGTCATCAGGGGCAAATTGTTCCGGGTTTTAGATTTTTTGATCACTTGTTCTCTTCTGGATTCCGTCCCCTGAACCGTTGCTCGGGTTTCTTGTGAAGATTGTTGAAAGCCTCCTGAATCGTATATTTATCTTCAATTTTGCAAACGGTGAATCTTCAGGGTTCAGATTCAGACAAGGGGGATTCCATTGACCTATGACACAATCACAAATTACTGTAATTTTATTTACTAAACATGATCAGATTTTGTGTAACAAAGACATACCATTGTCCGACGGAGTAGTCCACACCGCATCCACTTGTCCAATGGATTGTTCATCAGTAACGTCTGGTCGGACTTGGTTTTTGGAACAGAACATATTCCTCAACCCTTTAAAAATCTTGGATTTTCGAAAAGCGGCAAGACAACCACTTCGTTCCGGGACAGAACTGTCTTGTTTTTCTGTCTCGCGTTCCATTTTCGGTGGAGACGATTTTGGAGTTGGCGGAATCAATGTTTCAGGAATCTCTGATGTGAAGGCCACACGAATTGGGAATCTCTTCGGCATTTTCAAGCCACTTGGTTTTATAGGTGATGATTTGAATAGCTTTTCTTGAAGCTCAGCAAATATTTTCTTAACACTTGAGCGATTTGCCCTCCTCGCATTCTTCCAAATTTCCATGGACCTTCTTTCCCTTCTCTCGATAATGCCATTCCGAAATTGATAAAAGTGGAGTCGGATATTTCGTTCTTCCAATGATTCCTCAGGGTACTCGCCAAGGTAGCCGGCCAGGAGCTTACGTGAATCAAACAGTGTCATCTTTTTCTCTGACAGCTAGTCGGATATTTCTTTCTTCCAATGATTCCTCAGGGTACTCGCCAAGGTAGCCGGCCAGGAGCTTACGTGAATCAAACAGGGTCATCTTTTTCTCTGACAACTTCCGAATCTTCGTAAACGTTCCTTGGGCTGGCGAATTGGTAGAAACGAATTTGGATGATTCAATCCATGGCACGGATACCCAGGTAGTAATGTGGGCTGCTTGCAGTGTTTCTGTCTTGACCAGTGAAGTTATGCCTTGGAATCGTCTTTTCCTAATCATGCGTCCAGAATCAGAATTGAACTCGTGAACTTGCCTAATTACGAGCTTTGCTTTCCTGACCATCTTGAGTAGTGTGAAATCTGAGGTCAAAGAATGGGGGAAGATGTTTTTGTGGGGAGGGGAATTGCTAACACAGAATGAGACTTGGTAAAAGTTTGAGCACAAAAATTTACGTCCGCACGTCACAATTGCTAGCGGATGACTGAGCAGGGCGCCCATTTGGCGAGGGCGTCGGTTTTTGGGAAGTAACAAAATGGAAAAGTTGTTGTCTGATTTGGTTGCCTGGACAGAGCACTGAAACGTCATTTTGGAATAGTCAGTTTGTTTGTCAAAGATTGACATGCCGACCGCCCTGAGAAAAAATTTTTGTGCTTGGGATTTGCATGTAATTACTTGGATTTAATAACGCTGGTCTTTAAGGTTTTATGTCGTGGTTTTCTAAAATTAATTGCGATTAGCACGTTAGCTTCATGGATTGTTATACTTCAAACACAAAAACTAAAATCACCTGTAGATATATAAGTTTCAAAACACGGAGTTTTATTTACTTCAAGATGGAATATAATAGTCAACTTAAAATTTCATTCTGTGCGGGTATTGCCCGGAGGTGAGACCGAAAGATGATCCTAAATATCTCAGGAGGGCTTTCTTCTCTGCGTGAGCTTTCACCACACTCAGAATAGATTTGTCAACCTCAACCTAATAAATATAGTTACATTAATCCACTGGTGTGACAGCCATGGTGGTTTATTTCTTAAATGGTTGAAAGTTTACCTGATCCTTCTTCCTCTCGTCGGAAACAGTATATTCCTTCTTAGGAGCAGCAAATATGTCCCCTTGTTGCTGTTGGCGGGCTTTCTTTTGCCCTTTCTTGTCTCGCCTGAAATAGGTGTCCGTCAATGTGTCTGGAACTTTAACTTTAGACAAGTCCAGTCTCGTGGCTGTAGCAATTACGTAGCGTTGGTTAACACGGCGAAGGGGGACTCCATTAAGCTTGAATGGCCCTGAAAACAAAATTAGACGTCACTCCACTCTAATTTACTGTTAGATTCCAAGATATCAAATTTTTAGCAATTCATTACTAATCCATCAATATCATTATTTGTCGCAACAATTAAAGTCTGGGACTTGCATTCAGCAAAACTTTCGTGAACCCTTCCCTTGCAAGACTGTTCAGGTTCTTAAGTCACAACAAACTGGGAATAGTTCCCAGTTTTGATGCAATCCAATAAACTTGATACACACTATATAATTTTCAAATTAAATGTCTGAATATAAACAATTTGTAAATCCAACAATAAATATTGTGTTGAGATCTCTCTCGTGGCTGTAGCAATTACGTAGCGTTGGTTAACACGGCGAAGGGGGACTCCATTAAGCTTGAATGGCCCTGAAAACAAAATTAGACGTCACTCCACTCGAATTTAGATTCCAAGATATCAAATTTTTAGCAATTCATTACTAATCCATCCATCATTATCATTATTTGTCGCAACAAATAAAGTCTGGGACTTGCATTCAGCAAAACTTTCGTGAACCCTTCCGTTGCAAGTCTGTTCAGGTTCTTAAATCACAACAAACTGTCTATAGTTCCCAGTTTTGATGCAATCCAATAAACTTGATACACACTATATAATTTTCAAATTAAATGTCTGAATATAAACAATTTGTAAATCCAACAATAAATATTGTGTTGAGATCTCTAAGATCTGTCAAGTCTGACGTTAGTTATTAGTTTAGTTTGTACCCACACCCAGGTTGTCCAATATCCAAAACAAGTTCAGTCAATTCACCTGTGACGAGGAGTAGTCCAGAGGAAAGTTGCTTGAGAAAAACGACTCGCTTTCCAGCGTGACGTCCAGCAAGAAGAATGCAAAGAGTTCCTAGGTTTCAAGCTGGCCCTCAGCCGAGTTTTGCGATCGTGTTGCACTCGCTTAACAGCACGTCGAGTCTTGGCCACTGCGGTTGGATGATAACGCTTGGATTTCTTAACTTGCACCAATCGTTTTCCTCCGTTTTTCTCTCCCCCGATCTTTTTTTCGATGGTGAGTGGCTTCTTCGGCACCACCTAATCCGAGATAATTCAAAACATAAATTTATTAAATTTATGGAAATGGTTGTCGTTCATGAATTGAAGCGGATGGGTTAGAAAATAATAATTTAGCTTAGTTAGTGTAGTAAGTCGGCTTGATACAAGCACCAGGTAAATATCTCGCTCGAACCCATAGTGTAAATTATGTTATATGACGCTCAAATTCTAATAGAAATTTGTTGTACAAGCATATTCTGAAAAAAAAACTCGGTCAGGCTCAGGCCGGCAGGGTCCATCGAATCCATATTTCTTCATCACACACACATGTAATATACAACATTCCCTACCATAAAAAACATTTTTAGACATTTTCCAAATCTCCAGCATACCTTCTTGGGAGTCTTGATGTTCTTCTTAGCCCAAACTCCCTTTTTGTGGAACATTTTAGATCGTCCAAATCGATGGACGCCTGGGGCCAGGACGGGGTTCTTATGAGGATGTCTTGGCTTCTTCGCCGTAATCCCAGTTTTCTTCGTATCAACCATTTTAACAGAAGGGGATTTAAAAACAACTGGCTAAGGGGACTCGGGGTTCAGTGGCACTAGTTCCACCACTCCAATTAAAGGTCAATTTAAATGACGACAAGCACGAACCGTACGGCGGTGTGAGGAGTACCGGGGCATGGACGGGGGATTCAAAGGGCGGCGCGGAGTGGGAATCATTTTGGAGTCCGACGTGCACCGCTTTCCCACGCCAGAGCGAGCCACGACGTCGCCCACTAAATCTACGGGAACGGATCTACGGTGAAATAGAATTAATTTGTAAATTAATTTACAGAACAGAACAGCACAACCTTAGAATCCCAAATGGACATTTGGCACAATGTTATTTATTTGCTCGGCTTTCTGAAAGGGCCTGATGACTTCTATTGCGCTGCAGTAAATTTGAAGCGCATTTAATATGAACTGCAAGAAAAAAACTGTACACGTGCGTGCGTGTTGCGAATGCCATATTTAAAGAGTATTTTAATTTAAGTACAGCACAGCACAGCTTTCAGTAAGGGTTGTTCTTGTTAGTTCACTTGTGTATCTGTCTGTACACAAAATTTTGAACAGTACTTGTAGTGTCATAAAACACAAATTTAGGACATCCATGAAATGTAAAAAAAAATACTTTCGTAGGTTGTGGATGTAGATCGTAAAATGGTGATGCATGATGGCCGATGATACGATGGCGGTGCGGTGGTATTTTCAAATTAACAGCATATTTATGAGGTTGGGGCTTTGGTGAACTGAATCCAGCGCCCAAATAATGTAAGGGCAAATTTGTGTATATTTTTAAGGGCAAATTTGTGTATATTTTTAGGGTCAAACTAACATTTCCAAATTCTGTGCTCTTTAATCTGTGCTGATTTACTATTCACAAGACATGAGAAAAGGAATCCCAACAAATAAGAAAGCATACATTGCGACTGTAAAAAATTCAGTACCATTTAATTTTTAATGTTTATTGTTTTATCAATCATCAACATAAATCAACTAATTACGTGATAATTAACACCTCATTGCTGCATATCATTCTTGGTTAACGTGCAAATCTGTGATAAAATAGACATGATACCCTACTATGTATACCGAATATAACATTACGCACATTCCCAATTTGTTTGACATGCCGCCGCATCGCACAAGTACTAGTGTGCGTCAGGAAAATGCAGAATATTCTTGCTTATGTGCTAATTTAATTATTGTAGGACACATATTATGGCAGGTGAGGAATTATGACGGTGTGAATTAGATTGACTTGCAAATGTACAAATAATTGGCCATGAATATAAAATAGACCAGCATTGACCGTAATCCTTGTTTTTAGTGCAAATTTAATTAACGCGACAAGCCTCTTAATTAACACAAAGTCTAACCGCCGCAGTCCGGGTCGGAATATTTTGGGACACTTTGTATTTCATATCGAGCTTGAAACGAATCTTGAAGGGTGGAAATTTCTCAGCCGTCAATGGAAGTAAACAAACCTTCAAATCTGAATTCCAGTTTTGCGACTTAATTTGCTAATTAAAGCTCACTTAATTAAAAACTATATGTAAATTTCCATAGAACTGTGTCCAATCACATTCAACGGGTTAGAAAACTAAAATATCTAAATTGCCTTAGATTTCACACTAACGGCCTTGCACTATCGTCATAATTAATGCTTTATTTCTAGACAAAATAGCCAATTGCGTACAATTACAAGCAAGATACAAACGACCGAATAAAGCAGCTGCAGCTGCTCCTAAGCGCAAGAAATCCGTTCCCATCATAAACCTCCAACTTCGTGCATCTATTCCCAGCAATTTGGAACACGCGGAGTGTAAGCAAACTAATTAATTACGGAATGTCCCATCGCATGTCAAATTAAACAAAGCCAAAGTCAATTGGCTAAAGGTCAAATTTTGCTAACAGGAAGAAAGTTGCATAATTTCCCTCAAAGGCGTGATTTTGGGGTTTAAAATGTTAGCAATTATGCCGAAGATTGAATACAAGCACTGCTTTGTTTATAAGTTTAATTGCTTTGTATACATACGAGACGACGCGACGTGAGCTCTTCAAAAATGTTAGGTTATTTACTTTGCTACAAAGAATGCCACAAATCAGAAAATAGCTGAGGCTGTAAATAGTATGTCTTGGCTAGGCTAACATACTGTAACATGTGATAAGCATGTAAACATGAAGATGTGCGGTTACGCTCTAAATAGATTTAACTTTCCATCTAACTGCTCAGCAAACAGCAAACAAAAACACTTGCAATTTCCACTAGCAAATAAACATTGGGACTGGAAACAGTCCTGAGAGTGTACAATTTGCATTTCTGTCACTCGTTGCACCCGCCGAAAATGCAAATACAGGGTTCTAAATTAATACTACTAGTTGTAAAACCAGAGAAATCCGCCCTCATTGAAATTCCGTCATAAAATAATTTGCACTCGCTAGGTTCATGACGATGGGCTTTACCTTCGCTTAGTAGGACTTGAAGTATTATCATGTAAATAGCATTTGGTCGTCCTTTGTATTTTTTTAATGAGACTGAGGTCCTGAGAAAGGACGTCACACTTAAACACATACAACAACCGTTTTATAATATTATGCACGGAAAGTTCGGATTTGTATTTTTAACGTGATGTAAGGTAATTTAAACAGGTGAGAATCGCTCAAGCTTATTCCTTTCAGGCGACCCATTCTACCGCACCGCACTTGCACTCATCCCTCATTATTCCAAGAATGAAGGGGCACAAATGGCAGGAGTAATTAAGAATGAGACGATCGTCCTCAGCGGGATTCTAATTTTTGCCGTTTAGTTCCTCCAGTTTGGTTTGTAGAGTGACAGGATGAAGACCGAGCTGATTCATAGCTATAGCTCAGCATCTTTGAATGCTTTATCTCGCTCCGAATCTTCTTTGAGTTTGTCCACAAATGGAACCGTGGATCCGGGTGGGCTTACGATGGGCGGTGGTGGAGGCCCGGGGAATCGAATCAAATCCGCTGCTGAAGATTGCGGGGGAAAGTGTTTTCGGAGAAAAACCGTACGAAATTAAGATTTATTTGAAGTTTTAATATCCACACGCGTACAAACGCTTATGGCCTATCGCAAATTAGAATGTTGGACTAAAATTTGGAGGATAGGATATTTTAGATAATAAGTATTAACCAATTGTTCTATATATTTTTTCTGATAGTATACTACGTCGTTTTCGGCAACCATTAGCTTTAATGGCAGTGCTCTAAATAGAGTGAATTCTTACTATGATTATGCATACTGAATTTCTGCAGGCAATAACGTTAAACTAGCAACCCTTCCATTATTAGCCTGCCGACATTAAATTTAACTTTTAAATTTGTTTTAACACGCGCAAAGCTTCACGCCGAACGTAACCATAACATAACCCTTAATATTTTGAAAATGTTAATATTTTTTATACATTTGCGCGTCG
Source organism: Orthonychiurus folsomi (assembly GCA_036851895.1). NCBI lineage: Eukaryota > Metazoa > Arthropoda > Collembola > Poduromorpha > Onychiuridae > Orthonychiurus > Orthonychiurus folsomi. Next base: position 7,513 of record JAAXYW010000461.1, on the reverse strand, counting down.
ACGACGACGACGCGACAGCAAGAGAACATTAATTTCTTACCGTGTCATCTAAGTTCTTAATCTTGTTGTTTATGAATGACAAATATCCTGGGAAACCCGAAAGATTTTTGTACAACAATTCCGTATGCAAGTTGCTATATAACCCTGGCGGGAGATGCTTTACAAATGAAAAATTTATGCAAATACTGCAAATTGTGCGTCACGTACTCACTCACAATTATGGAGAAACTGATCCGTCAATTTCTTTTTCAAAGAAACTAAGAAAAGTCAGCGTCAAAGTTCATTTTGGAAAGAAAAATAAATCTCAAACCCATAACACGTGCGATTTTTAAGTCATGAATAAAAGAACTAGTCTCAAATTCTCCTTTTCAGATTGAAACAAAGTTTCCCATTTTTAAATGGCTTCCAAAATACACCGTGGACAAATTGGTAGCAGATTTAATTGCGGGTCTGACAGTTGGCCTCACAATTCTACCACAAGGTCTTGCTTATGCACAAGTAGCCGGTTTACCTCCTCAAGTAAGACAAATGCTAAATTTATGTACGCCCAGATCAGAGTTTATGATCTTTTCTTTTTCATAATTTTTTTTATTTCTTTTTGCAGTATGGACTGTATTCTGGTTTTGTGGGTTGTTTTGTTTATATTTTAATTGGAGGAACGAGAACAATTACGATCGGGCCTTCTGCAGTGATGGCAATTATTACATTCACATACACCGTGGGCAAGCCTCCGGATTATGCGGTCATACTCTGTTTTATTAATGGAATTGTTACAACACTAATGGGATTCTTTCAGCTTGGTAAGCCTTTTCTACTAATTTTCCTGTAATTGTTTGGCAGACGTTTCTCAGAACACCTGCGGGGAAAAATTTAACCTAACAGATCAGATACCAACATATATAAGTTATTCGCAAAAAATTTGAACGACTTTCACCCCATCGCATATTTGCATAATCCAAATCCAGAGTTTTAACTTGCCAATAATCATTATTGTTTATTTCCAAATTAACTCACAAATATGCGAGTAGTGGTGCGCACATTTGAAATTTTTTATGCGGGTGATTAAAGCAATCAGTTATTTTGCCTTTTGCGTCTTCAAATTTATTTTTTAAATCGTCACTGCAGCAATCAGTTATTTTGCCTTTTGCGTCTTCAAATTTATTTTTCCAATTTCCCAAGGACATGCGCATAATGAAATCAGCATGGAACGCATATAGGCTGCGCTATTTCTCGGCTCAGCTACTTAAATTTTTTAAAACCAGAGCAAATTTATTACTAGGCCGCACCTGCACTGCATATTAATTATTAATGAGGAGATCAAATTGCAAAAATACAATAGGTGATTATTCTTATTCTCTAAGTGAAAAGGAAATCGTTATCCGTAAAGTAAAGTTGTAACGTGACCCTCATTGTACATTGCAGTTAGCAAAGTGGTGATTGCAGATTTACGTGAGTATTAATAATGCCCACCCGTTTTTGATTTTAAAATGCAAAACGCTTCTGTCCTGACCTTAGAAAATAATAATACCCCTAGTCCTTTGTATTAAGGAAGCCGGATGTGTGTCGTTTTGCATATCTTAATAGCGTTAATTGGGAGGCTGGTCAAGTGTCAAAATTACTGCCACCGCTTTTCCTTGTGTACAAGCAAAAATCGTACCAGAGCCATTTGTAGTGAAAATTTAATGGATCGAGATGGTGATTTGATGAATGGGATTTTTTTGGTTTACATAACTAATTTGTATTAGTATCCACATCCTTAAGACGCTCTTCCTACCAAATATAGGTGCTTGGCACCAATTATTACAATTTTGTAGTTTAATATTTAATTGTATTTAAATATGGCTCATCCAGGTTTCATTGTGAATTTTATTTCCACGCCTGTGAATTCCGGCTTCACTTCGGCCGCTGCAGTGACGATTTGCTCAACGCAAATCAAGTCTTTATTAGGTAATTTGCTTACTTGCTTAATTAGAGGACTAGAATACATTTTAAATTTTGCACGACAATAATAATTTCCTTGCATTAATCTTAGGAATGAAATACAAAGCGGATGGATTCATTCCAATCATCAAAGGGGCCATCATGAACATCCCGAACATTTCCCTTGCCGACTCTCTTCTAAGTTTAGTCTGCTGTGTAGTTCTAATGTTTTTAATGGTGAGTCAGCTTGGTCATTTTCATTTCGTTGAAAGCTGTTAGTAGGTGGCTTTTACAGTCAGGAAATGTGTAAAAATTCGACTGAGAAAAAAGTTGAATTAGGATACAAAACGAAAACTTAACGTAAAAGTCAAAAAAGAAGAGTCCAGAGAACCAAAGCCGTCCAAATTCCAATGTAACCCAACAAAGAAAATAATGTGACAAAAACTAGTGCTTTCAAAATTGTGGCCACATTTCAAAAATAATTTGATTTTGACTATGTAAATCCGAACTCGTTAACTGAGCCAATATTAAATACGTGTAGATATACTGCCTACATAAATATTAGCAGTTCTCAAGTTTGGTTTATTTGCAGAAACTGCAGTTAATCCTGAAATGTGTGATCGGAGACAATAAAGTCCTGGGCAAAATAGTGTGGTTCGTCTCCACTTCCCGGAATGCCCTCGTCATCATAATTGTGACCATTGTTGTGACTGCAATAGGCCCAGATCAACCTTTTGCAGTGATTGGGAAAATCCAGGCTGGACTTCCGGATTTCAAACCCCCTCCATTCAGCATCTACGACGAAGCCACAAATAAAACCCACAGTTTTGCAAACATTTTGGAAGAGGAAGGCAGTGCAATTATTGTCATTCCCCTTTTGGCAATCATGGAACACATCACAATTGCGAAAGCATTTGCAGGGGATGAACGTTTGGATCCAAGTCAAGAGATGATTTCAATTGGAATTTCAAATTTGATTGGCGCCTTTTTCAGGTATGAAACTGCGCACTAAATTTGAAAAAAAATATTAAGTGACAATAAAACATTCATTGTTGTGAATTGTGAACTGCAGTTCAATGGCTGTGACTGGATCGTTTTCGAGGACAACTGTAAATGCAATGTCTGGAGTCGCATCCCCGATGGGTGGTTTATTGACGGGTGTGATGGTCATCCTGGCCCTCGGATTCTTGACCCCGTATTTTTATTACATCCCAAAAGCAAGTCTGGCTTCTGTCATTGTGTGTGCTGTTATTTTCATGGTTGACATTGACGTGATTAAACCCATGTGGAGATCCAAAAGTAATTGACCAATGTGGAATTCCATGGAATTGTATGGCTAATCGCGATTTGACTTTACCAGAAATGGAATTTGTTCCCTGGGGACTAACGTTTTTGGTCAGTTTGCTCGTTGGACTGGAATTTGGGATGATGGTTGGATTCCTGATAAGTGTCATTTACCTCCTCTACTATGCAGCAAGACCCGGGGTCAAAGTTAAACGAGGATATGTAAGATTTGTTATAATTAGTGAAATCACGCACATTTTAGATTGAGCTTAATTTTTTGTTCTTAACTACGTGCACAGACGAGTCGAGCTTCGGAATTCATTCTCGTAGAATTGGATAGGAGTCTGACTTTTCCGTCTGTGGAATACATCCGCTACGTGATAACAAAAAGTTCATCCTCTTGGGGAAAAAATAAACTGCCCATGGTTGTTGACTGTCATCACATTCAATTTGCGGATTTTACAGCTGCCCAAGGGCTGTCGGATATAGTAACTGCATTCAATAAACGGGATCAACCCATTATCCTTTGGAAAGTTAAACCCAGTTTGGTTCAAATCTTAAATGGTTTGGATGACAGTGGGGACAAATTTATATTCATTCAAAATGAAGTGGATTTGGAGCAGTTCTTGGGTAAAATTAAAATTTTAAAGGATCATGTTAATTGACATTGATCACTGTGTGAATTTACTTCTACATTTAATATTAATCATATGAATTGATTTGAGCCAGATGTGCGACCCGTTTATGATGTGGAGGCACACACACCTCATCCTATCCACAATAAGAATTTTTCCAATATTCCATTGAGCTGAGATGTAGAAGGAAACACAAATATAAACACATTTTAAAAAGTTTAAACGCTCGTGTATAATGCTGTGAAAATATGTAGAGCAAGCAATCATGCTCATAAGGATTTCTTTTTAGTAAAGACAACTACATTTTGACAATCGTATTGTATTGTGTAAATTAATTATCCCCCATAAAATGCCTTTATTAAGCACTGTAAGCGCATTCCGGACTGTAGATCAGTTTTGAAAGCCAAAACCACCTGCTTAAACCAGAAATTCAAACATTTGACAATGAAACGTTACACCAAGAACCGGAAATAAAACCCAAAAAGGTCAAGAAGTATCCGGTTCACACTTTCAAGTGGCACGCACACCCAATTCCAACTGTCAAAATCCAATGGGCCAACCGCAACACTACAATACTGCATGGGTCAAGATTGACAATTTCCTGGATGAGCTGGACAACCCTGAGTTCAGAATAGCACTGACCATTCAAATCCTTCCCAAGTTCACTATCACATTCACTTTCTAATACTCCACATTTGTACTTTTTTCTATTTGCTTCGCTTAGAAATGCTTTGTTTCACAAAATTCTTGATTTTATTAGTTTCCGCGATGATTTGCTGTGGTTGTCCATGCGGGAAAGCGAACAGGGCCGAAGGATCCAAAAAAGTTAAAATTGTTGGAGGAAGTCTTGCCCCTGCGAATGCTTGGCCGTGGACTGTCGCACTAGTTTACGTGAGTGAAGGCGATTAAAGAAATTTATAAAATATACAACCTGTTTACAACCGCAATTAATGATTAATTAACACATTGTAGGTAGGAGTTGCTGCGAATCAAGTCCGACACTTCTGCGGAGCGAGCATAATCAACAATCGTTACCTGCTAACAGCCGCACATTGTGTGTATGACATAACGGAGCCACTGAATAATTACCGAGTATTTATGGGTGACAACAATATCAACGGAACCAATGTGGACAAGCTTCGACTTTCAAAAATTTCTTTCCATCCCCAGTAATTCCGAACACTAATTCCATTATTTGCACATTATGTACTGCATATTACAATTTGCTTTCTTTTATAAATTATTAATTCTTCATTTGTACGTTTGTAGATTCAACCCTAAGACCCTTGACAATGATGTGGCCCTGATTCGCTTGGACGTTCCACTAATATTTTCTGACAGAATTCGACCGATTTGCTTGGAGCAAAGTGGGGCAGTTCCAAATGGGCGAAAAGCCATTGTAACTGGTTGGGGCTCCGTTCGAAGTGGAGGACCAACTGTTAATTCGCAAAGGGAAGTCAGTGTAAGTGGAAAATTGATTTGAAAGTTTGAGAAATTCCTTTAAATATTTGAACTCGTAATTTATCCAGGTTGACATTGTGAATACAAACATTTGTCGAGTGGGTTATGCCACCGCAGCTATTTCTATCACTTCTAACATGCTGTGCGCAGCCTCAAATAAGAAGGATTCTTGTACTGGAGACAGTGGCGGTCCACTTTTCATGAAAAGGAAGAATGCTCATATCTACGACCAAGTAATTATATTGGCTTTAAGTTATTATGTGATTAAATATTCTTAATAAATGCAAATTCAATTTTCTGGTTTGTTTTGTGTGCAGATTGGCCTTGTGAGTTTCGGGAAGGGATGTGCCCTTAAACACTTTCCTGGAGGTAAGAAATTTGATTAAGTAATCTCGATTAAAAGTCAGTTGTCTGGTTTCGCCCTTTGGAGTTAAGGTCCAAAAATCGCTTAACCTAACATATCCGTCGATTATGGATTATAAGTAGGGCTAGGAATACCGCCGCGGTATTAGACTTGCGGTATTCGGTACTACCGCCTTTATGAGCTGCGGTACTACCGTTTCTAGTACCGCAAATTTAAATTTAAATTTAATTAATTAAATTTAACTATTTAATTTAAAAGCACACGTAAAATATTCCGTAAAAACAGTTTATTAATACATTTTAAGTGAATAAAGTGTAAACAAATTTGAGTTGTATAAATTGGAAGAACATGAATTGCTAATCTGAATCATTTTTTGGAAATACGATCTGAGTAAACACAAATGATCATTGATCAAGTGTGTCGTCTTTTAAAGAGCGTCTAATTTTGTTGCATATAAATCCGCTTGGGAAAAAAGCTCGCTCAGATTCTACACTTGTAGGAACAATTCCCATCATTGGTGAACAAATTTTGGATAATTTCATGTTCAAACAACAATGGCGGAAAATGTTAAAAATGCGGTAGAATACCGCAATTGAATTTTGCGGTAGTCGGTATTCGGTATTCGGTACTACCGCGTACTACCGCGTATTCTACCGCGGTATGCCTAGCCCTAATTATAAGCCAACAAAAATGCTGCTGATGCAAATGGGAGGGTTTTATGAATTTCAAACAGTATACTGCGGGCGAAATTTTTCCAAGCCCTAGAGACGTTTTGTTTTCATCTAATTTACAAAAAAGACATTTCAGATCTCCAAAATGCATACGATTCTTCAAGAGTGTTTTTGTAACTATAAATTTGTTTTAAATTTTTATTCCTTCAAATTTTGCTTGCGGGCTGATATTGAATTATTGAAATTACACGAATTCTGGATGAGATTGGTTTTAGGTAAACAACGCTCTTGATTACTCTTGACTTTTGGCCCAACCTTAAACCAGTCTTTAAGCTATAAACGATTGTTTGCTGTGTCTACTCTAAATACAAATTCTATCCTATTGCAATAGTATACACACGCGTGAGCAAATATCAGAACTGGATTGATACGAATTCAGCTGACGGACAAAAGTGTTGATACAATGCAATGCGATTGAATCCGACACAACTGCTAATTTAATATTTAAATTGTTCAAATCAATTGATTACTTCTGATGATAATAAACTAATTACAAAATAACACACATCAAGTTCGACGAATGTTTCTAGGCTCTCTGCTCCTGTAGAATGAAATGACATATTGTAATAAACGCTCTCGATGTTAGTTTTTGCAAATATTATCCATCAAAGAAAGCAAACGAATTTGATTTGGTTGTAGGAAGTGTCACCCTGTCACCACGTATAATATTTTTTAGTTTGAAATGTATTTGAATGGCGTTGAAATAGGTTTGATGGATTCCAAACTTGGACAAACATATTTAATGCTTATTCTCATGTCCCGAATGGCGACGCTATTTTTGTATGTTTCGGACCCGATGACATTTAACTTCCCATTTGACTGCATTCGCACTCATTGCAAGTCTTTTGAAGGAAGCAAGCATAGGTAAGGATCAAGGCCTGACCTTGCTTTGCCGTGCCTTGCACTTTTCTTGTTATCTCAACGCAGTCATCATTGCATAAATTGAACTCAACTTCCGGTTTGAAATACGGAAATGCGATAATTTCTTGGATTCGTTTATCTCATTTCCCTTACAAGGTGTGCCAAAAAAGCAAGGTTGTAATAGCTATGCTTTCCACCATGCTAGTTTGGGGAAAAAGTGATTTGCAATTTACATATGTAATGTAGTATTATATAGT